>PVJC01013904.1:0-37241 GCA_004026665.1 Murina feae | reverse complement strand
GGGGGGGAAGGGCAAGGGGAAAAAATGGAGATCTATCATCTGTTGTAATACTTATCTATCACTTGTTGTAATACTTTAAGCAATGAAATAAAAAAAAAAAAAAGAAAAGTGGATTTCCCTGGTGAAAATAAAAATTTGGCTAGTATTCTATGAGATCAGTAAAATGCAAATTAAAAGAACAAATAAGTGCTATTTAATACCTCTTTCATAGTCAAAGTGTAAAAAATTGCACAATATAGAGTTTTGGAGACACTGTGGGTTTACATTTTCATACTCTATGCCCAGTAATTCATTCAAATACGATACATTTTTATACATATACAACAATAGAGATGTACAGAAATGTTCATAGTAGTATTGTTCATAGTAATATTGTTCATAATAGCAAAAACCTGGAAACAATTCAAATGCCCATTAGAGGAAAGTGAATAAACAAATAGCATTATATTCATAAACTGAAATAATTTACAGCACTCAAGTTAGGAGTGAATCTTAGCCACAGAATATTTAGTAAAAGAAAATATTTCAGATGATGACTCACAGCCTGATACACTTTCTATAAAGTTTTTTAAAACCCAATGTTTAATGTACTTTTTAGGAATATATTCAGATGCATTAACACTATATATGTAAGCTATGGGAAGCTTGGTTTCAAGATGATATCGAGAAAATGGGAAAGGATAAAATAGATTTAAAATCTTATGGCAAAATGGAAGCTGAAGGTCAATGACCTCACTTTTGTTTGGGATGATGTGCTCACAGGTTCTTATTTTATTATTTTACATAACCAGTTAAGTAAAATCAGGCCACATATGGGCCAATGATGAGTTTGTCAATAATGAAGATGAATCTATAATACAGTTATTACACTTGAGGTCCAATTTTTAAAAAGTTAATGTTTATCCCTTCTCCCAACTTATCAAATAAGTAAAACTGGAAAAAAATAGTTGTCCATATAAAGACATTTTCTACATTATTCAGAAGGTAAGTAACTTGGGACTAAAAACTAATCTTCAGTAGGGAAATATCATCAGTTTTTATTTGCTAGGACAGATGGCCAGTTTCTTTTAAGCAATATTTAAAAAATATGTCTTAGACTTTAACTTTGCAGATGACAAAGTATTAGTACATAAACTCTATTTCTGAAAGGCTGTACTGAGTCCACTAGTTGCATAGGCTTGAGGACACTAAAAGTTTAGTCTAAACTAAATTAGGCCCATTCTTGCCTTTCCTGATAAAAATCTTACTTGGATATTTTCACCAAATGGACCAGATTCATTTTTATTAAATATCTGTTGAAGTTCCTAAGCCATTTTTATGATCTCCTCCAATGTTCTACATCTGATAATTTCCTGACTATCTGCATTCTCAGCCCTATCACTCATTTTACTCATTTGATAAAAGTCCTGGAAATATCCCTGATATGACAAAAAATTCATCAGTATAATATTTATTTATTGTAGCTTAAATATCAAACAATATCCGCTGAATGAATTTTAGTTGCATCCAATGACGGTGTCAAATTTCTAGGCCCAAAAGCTCTTCAGTTCTAAAGTGATAACAAAAATTGTTTTGGATATTTATTGTGTGGCTATTAATGAATATCAGTATTCTTGCTCAGTTGGGAAGTAAAGAAACTCTTCTTAATAACCAGTTAATGTAAAAATTTGTATTTGAAATTAAAAAAATAGAGATTTCTATATATGTTCAAATTAAAACATTAAAATTATGAGATTATAAATAAATAAATATACCTAGACCAATATAAAAAAATTTTATGAAAGTATGAATGTTTGGAGATCATAGCTAAGTCATAAAGGAAAAAGTGACCACATGGATAAAATGTGCCAAACATTACTTACGGTGATGGAATAGGTATCTGTTACTTGGCGATTAATTGTTTTCTTTCTTTACTTTTTTCTGAGTAAGTTGTATTATAAGGCCCTTGGATTCTATGAAATGGCAATGGTTCTTTAATATATTATAAGTGTTTAAGGATAAGGAAGGAAGAATTTATTGATTTATAGGTTACCAAGAGAACCTGGTCCAAGCTTCATAATGATAACTTATTTATTGCTAACCACATCTTAGTCCCAATTATAGGTACTTTTCAGATCTGAAATTATTTAATCCTCACTCTGACAAGCAACTTGTATCTAAAACAAGTAAGTAACTATTGCAACTCAATAATAAATAGAACAATTCTCAATATTGGGCAAATGATCAGAGTAGACATTTCTCCAAAAAGTTTATACAAATGACCAGCAGCTACATTCCCTTTGTAGATGAAGAAACAGGCACACAGGCTAAAGAGATTGCCCATGGCAGCAGTCAGGATTTGAACCTATGCAAATTAGATCATAATCTCTACAGGATGACTGCCTCTTGATGTTATCTTCCTTATGGTATTAAATCCATTTTCAGAATTCAGGGCAATATTTCCCCAGAAGAATATAAATTTCACTGCCTTAACACACTGCATTATTTTGGATAGAAACCAATAATATATTTAAACCAAAAAAAATTTAACAGACATGGCAAAATGTTGGTTCAGAGTTATTCAATTCCTAAAATTAAGTCTATTTTACTGACATGTGGTGGATCTAATACCTATTTCCTGCCTGACAACTTACCTTTGCACCTGTACAAAATAGTTAGAGCTCAGGCTTCAGAAATACTATCCAACAATGAGCTGGCATCTTAAAAATAAATCTAAGTCAACAACTTCCTCTATCAGAGAAGGCAAAGGAAAGAGAATTTGCTTTTATCCAGTGAGTGTGGGACAAGTCAACACCAAATTTTCAAATGCAAAAGAATGTTAAAGAGTGACAATAAAAAGAATGTATTTAGGCAATGACTTCTTTTTGCTTCTCCCCCCCCCCCTCTCTTTCCTTTCCTTTCTTCCCCTCTCTTTAGCTTACAGACATTTAGGAGACTACTGTTTTGATCCATCAACACATAAGTATTGTATCTGAATAATTATGGAGATTTTGAATTTGAATTTTCATCAGGAGAATGGTTTACTACAAATCACTTCCCATGAGTTTTAAATAACTTTATACATATTGGTAAGAATAAAGTATACATGTTGTTATTTTAGCTAGTCTAAACTTAGGTTATCCATCTCTATGATATACATAATAAACTAAGCTCAGAAAAGTTCTTTCTTTTCTAGTTCCTTGAGTAATATAAATATGAACATTAAGAAAAGAATGGTCTTGATCAAAATTATAATAAAAGAGAATAGTTATTATTGGCACCAGAGTTGGACTCAATAAACGTACTTGATTATGCAATTCATTTTAGTCTCCTTTTATATGTTCTTAATTAGAAAGCATCTGGAAAATGAACACCTGAGTGGCACAAAGGTAGTAGGATGGAATAATAGCTCTTCATGCTGTTTAATGGGCTGCACTGAAGCAACTTTTTCAGATCATGAAGCCTTTTGATTATTCCCAAATAATCAGTGTTGCAAAGCACCATTAAGTTAAGTTATCTTTTTCATTCACCTGCATTAAAGAGAATCTAAAAGGGGTAACTCACGCAGCTTGGTTTCTCACCATTCGATGCCAGATATAGTTAACAGTTTATAGTTTCTATAAAACCATGATGATTATGCTTCTGAGTACCCCATAGTTTGCTATGACATCACATCTCTTCAAATTTGTTATTTCTTTCCCATCAAACTCTACTTCTCTTTTTGATTATGAGTGCACTTGCACACATGGCTTTAGTGGTGTTCCTTCACTGCAGTGTTGCAGATGAAGGAACTGTTGCATTTATGAAAAAGATTTCTGAAGTTCCTATAAGACCTTGTTTAGTAAGAATCTTTCAAACTATACTTACATGCTTCAGAATTTAATCAAGCCATACATATAGACGGTGAATTGGAGCATGGCAAATTGGTCAATATGGTTACTGATGACCAAGATTACTGATTCTTTGAGATAAGGACTGGAGTCTTTCACTAGAGTGTATCTCAGCAGAACAAATATGGAGTGACTAATGGCAGCCAGGTTGATGGCTTGCTTACTGTTTTAAAGTCTCACGAAATCGATACAATAATGAAACAAGCATAGATGCAAGCTTTGAGCACTTGATAATTCAGGAAGGACTATAGGATACATATACAAATAGCTACGCACCACTGGATGTTATTTGGCCAATTAATTCATCAACAAATTCAACAGATTTTTTTCTTGAGTGCTTATGTGCCAAGCACTATTCTAAATCTAGTCATAACAGCAATAAACAGAAAGAGGAGAACCTTTGTTTTCATGATATCTTCTCTAGTGATCTATTTGAAACATGAAAATTTATATGCAGTAAAACCAAGTTATTCAATATTTAAATACATTGAGTGGCCAGATTATTATGACCACCTGATGTTTGCAGACAAATTAGCTATAATTTCATGCTGAAGTTGCTAGACGGCCAGAGCATTATAAATAGGGAAGCAGGTTGTTTACCACGACAGTAGAAGTGAATTTTTTTCTAAAGATATGGGTAAACAATGTGATTTAACAGCTTTTGAATGGGGGATATATACTGGGAGCCCCATGATCAAAAATTTGTGCACTCGGGGGTCCCTCAGCCCAGCCTGTGCCCTCTCACAGTCTGGGACCCCTCGGGGGATGTCCTCCTGTTGGCATGCCTGGCCAGTCTGGGTGAGGGGATGGCTGTTTGTAGGCTGGCCAAGCCCCCCAGTGGGGACCCTCACCCCATAGGGGTGTGGCCAGCCTGGGGGGGGGGATGAGGGCTGTTTTCAGGCTGCCCACAGCTCCTTCAGAGTTCGGGTCCCTACTGGGGTGCCTGGCCAGCCTGGGTAAGGGACTTGGGGCCATTTTCAGGCTGACCACATCCCCTTCAGGATTCGGGTCCCTAACGGGGTGCCTGGCAAGCCTGGGTGAGGGGCTGATTGCTTTTGTAGGCTGGTCACATCCTTTTCAGGGTGAGGTCCTGCTGGGGTGTCTGGCCAGCATGGGTGAGGGGCTGATGGCTGTTTGTAGGCTGGCCAAGCCCCTCAGTGGGGACCCTCACTCCATAGGGGTGTGGCCAGCCTTGGGGGGGGGCTGAGGGCCGTTTTTAGGCTGCCCACAGCTCCTTCAGGATTCAGGTCCCTAATGGGGTGCCTGGAAAGCCTGGGTGAGGGGCTGATTGCTTTTGTAGGCTGGCCACATCCCTTTCAGGGTGGGGTCCTGCTGGGGTGCCTGGCCAGCCTGGATAAGGGGATGATGGCTGTTTGCAGGCTGGCCACAGCCCCTTCAAGGTGGGTGTCACCCCCTCACCCCCTCACCCCTGCTGGGGTGCCTGGCCAGCCTGGGTGAGGGGCTGAGGGCCATTTTCAGGCTGGCCACAACCCCTTCAGGATAGGGGTCCCTGCTGGGGTGCCTGGCCAGTCTAGGTGAGGGGCTGATGGCTGTTTGCAGGAAGACCACAGCTCCCATTGACCCAATGTCCTAGTGAGGCTGGCTGGAATAAGGTTTCTGGAGTTTATTTATCTTCTATAATTGAAACTTTGTTGCCTTGAGCAGAGACCAGAGCCTGCTTGAGCAGGCAGTTTCCTTGATTGCTGGTAAAACAAAGCCTCCTGTTTGCTTCAGCTCAGTGAATTCTATAATTGAAACTTTGTTGCCTTGAATGGCCTAGGCAGGCAGTTTCCTCCATCGCTGGTGCAACAGAAGCCTCCTGTTTGCTCTAGCTCCATGGCTGCTGGCTGTCATCTTGGCTGGGTTAATTTGCATACAGCCACTCTGATTGACTGTTAGGCGTGGCTTCACTGGTGGGCATGGCTTATGTATAGTGGAGTGATGGTCAATTTGCATATTACTCTTTTATTATATCACACACACACACACACACACACACACACACACACACCCTGAGTGGCCAGATTATTATGACCACCCCATCAGTAGTTGGTTGGGCTACCTTTTGCCTTCAATACTGTGGCAATTCTTCAATATCCATGAGATGCTGAAAGGTGATGTGAGGAATCTGACACCATGCCTGATGAATAGCACTGTCCAGTTCTGTGAGATTTGATGGTTGTGGAACCAGCTGCCTGATGGCTCTTTTAACTTCATCCCACAAATGCTCAATTGGATTGAGATCTGGTGATTGTGGGGGCCACCTAAGCAAGGTAAAGCCTCCTTCATGTTCTTGAAACCACTCCTGCACAATGCGAACATCGTGGCACGGCGCATTGTCTTCTTATAAGAAGGCATCTCCATTGGAATATGCCATCAACATGATAGGATGAACTTGATCAGCAACAATACTTAGGTATGTTGTGCTATTCAGACGTTATTCCACACGAATTAAAGAACCCAAATCTTGCCAGGAAAATATGCCCCAAACCATAACACGGCTTGAAGGGTTGTACTCATGCATGTGGGCTGCATGCTTTCATGCTGTTTCCACCAAATTCTCACTCTGCCATCTGCATGATGCAATTGGAAATGTGACTCATCGGACTACATGACTTTTTTCCAATGCTCAACTGTCCAATCATTGTGTTCCTGTGTGAAATGGAGATGTTTTATCTTGGTAACTGCAGACAGCAAAGGTGTTGGAACAGGCCTTTGGCTTCCATATCCCATACGATGCAGTGTATGTACAGCTAATTTGCCTACAAAAGTTAGGTGGTCATAATAATCTGTCCACTCATTCTATCTATCTATCTATCTATCTATCTATCTATCTATCTATCTATCTATCATCTATCTATCATCTATCTATCTATCTATCATCTATCTATCATCTATCTATCTATCTATCTATCTATCTATCTATCTATCTATCTATCTATCATCTATCATCTCCCATATTCAAAGTTCAAAGGCTGTTAAATCATGTTATTTACTCATACTTCAGAAAAAAATCACTTCTACTGTCATGGTAAACAACCTGCTTCCCTATTTTATAATGGTCTGGCCCTCTAGTAACTTCAGCATGAAATTATAGCTAATTTGCCTACAAATGTCAGGTGGTCATAATAATCTGGCCACTCAGTGTATACTAGTGCATACTTATTAATACATTAATTTTTTTCAACCAATGTAGTTGATTTACCTCAGATTATCAATAAGTTTTACTTCTTCAACTGGAAATATGAAATATTATATTTAACCAAATTTATAAAATAGTTCTGAACTTTCATTGTTTATAAAGCAAGTAGGTTTAGATCTCATTTCATTTATAGCTAGTTTTTTCATCTCTCAGAGATCACACCTTTATGAGGCATATGAGGTTATTTTCTCTGTCCAAAGTTGGTTATGGTTGATATCTTCTAGGAATCCTTGAAGACTTTTAATGACATTTCTTGTTTACATTGAACATAAGAAATTTCCATTGTCGGATGCATCATTATTTTGGGTAGCATGGTGAAAGCAGAAATGCTTTGGTGTGATACCAAAGTGCTACTCTGTTAGTGTAAGAATGAAAATAAATGGAACAGCCATGTGGAAGAGAGCAGGGAAGCTGGCATGTCTCAATCGTAGCACCGTAGCGGGAGGAAAAAGAGTGTATCCTCTCTGAGAAATTGAAGAACCCAATATATATTCTAAATTCGCACTACCAATGGGGTCCAAAAAGTCATGAAGAAATTTAATTTAAAATAGTCTCAGTCTATCCCAATAATGATTAAAAGACACTAGTGATGGTAAAACGCAAACTGATTTAAGAAATATTAAAAAATACCCCTTATATTTAAGGAAATATGCACGTTTTACTACATAAAACTATACTTAGTGTTCTAGATATTGAACTATAAAGGACATATTTTTTCAGATCATAAAGTCTAGCTCTTGTATAACTTTCATCCAGAAACATCTTTCATCAAGACATAATTAAAATAACCTATGAAATTGTATAATTAAAGCTCATCCACAAAGGCATTTTATGAATTGGTTACTTCTCTACAATGTATATCTGTTCATTTGTCTTAAACAACTTATCTGCTGGATTGGTAGTTGTCTCTTGGGCCTGCTTTAGGTTCTATGCACCTCCCACATTAGCAAGCATCCCTTCCTTTTCTGTCACAATCCACTTACTGGCTTCCAGTTCAATACAGAATACTCAGCGGACACTCAACAAGTACGAAAATCAATTGAATCCATGTCTTGTAATGTTGTGGTTTACAGTACATGCCTCAAGAAAAGTAGTATTGGAGTAACATGATAAAAACTTACATTCTTTTTGTTTGTTTAAGGAGACTTTTGAGTTTGTGAAACTTAGTATATTCTTCCTTTACTTACTGGAAACAATACCTCACATTATAAATAGTCAAATAGTGTCACATTAATTTTACTGAAACAAACTATAATGAAATATCTTATTTGGAAAGGTGCATTTTTTTAAAATTTGCTTGTCTCTTAAAGGTAATATCTTCTCTAAGTGGGCCTACCTATAGCAGATATATCTCTTTGGAACACTTTCAATACATGTAAAGAACTCTTTACCTCAAGAGGAAATCACTGGAAAGTTATTTCTCTCTAGTGAATTTCTTTGGGATGAAAGTTGTTTATGTTGCATAGAATCTTAATATTCAATCTATAATAATAAAATGGTAATATATTAATTAGATTGGACATCTTCTGGAATTCATCCCGGACGTCCTTGACAAAGCCAGGGCTGGAGGGAATCCATCCGGGTCCCAGCTGCCTGCAGGTGGCTGGAGGAGGGAAGCCCAGATCCAGGGTTCTGGAGGGAAGCCGGTTCCGGCAGCTGGGGAAGGAAGGCCACTCTTGCGCGAATTTTTGTGCATGGGGCCTCTATTGTAATTATAAGTCTTTCTGTACTTAGCACCTTATATATGTTAACCCAATATTTCAAAATTATAAAAACTTAAATTGATTGTCAAAGAGGTGGAGCTAATAGAAGGAAAATGCATACATAAGATAAAAAAGTGTCCTTAGTTTATTTTTTCCAGAATTCAATAGTACATGCATAATTAAGCTATTAAGAATCTTGAAATAGTTTTTATTAATATTTGAGTCAAGCTACTTTCAGTATTTTCTCAACTCACATACTTGCTAACTAAGACAGGGTATTTCTCAAATTTTGTTTTGCCTTTGTCTGAATTGTAGATGAAGACAAATGTGAGCCTTTCTTTAACCCTGTTTCTTTTTATTGCTGTCTTGCTTTAAAATTATTCATTTTTTTTAATTCATTATTTCTTGTTCTGCTTTTTCTCCAGGGGCATGTACTTCCTCATGTATTGATGGAAAATATTCTCAGTTGTTCCACTTTTAATTTGTCACCAAGAGGACCGTGGGTTATTGAACAGTGTTGTTGTTCACTTATGTAAAAGACTCCTTTTCTTTAGTTAAAAAATTAGTTTTTGATATTTAAATGTATAACCCAATCCTCCTTTTGTTTGCTTCTTCATTGACATTTGCAAGTGCTTTTCCCAGTACATGCAGCAAAAGACAGACCAGGATACGGGTACAGTGTGGCAGCATGATTTAAGAGCATGAGATATTTGGAAACAATTGAGAAAAGAGCCACACATTGGATGAAAAAGTAATAAAATAAAATATATGGAGAAGGATTAAAAGGCAATGGTGACAGGGGTTTTTAAGAGTAGTTAACAATACTTTAATGTGCGTTAGGGTGACATCTTATTGGGGGTTCATTCTTACTTCATTCAAAGGTATTAAACAGGAATGTTATTTAGTTTCAAAAAATGTGATTCCCAGCATTTTTCTATTGATCTTCGCTCACAACCACCTTTCTGGGCCTTGGACTCACTAAGTCAGCCACTTGACTAGAAAGCGTGATGTGAAAGAATTGATGAGAACCCATTCAAATCAGAATCCATTACTGTAAATTATAAATATAGCTTCATAGCATAACTCTGCTTTAGAATAGGACACTTTTCTAATTGATAAGCCTTTTGGTTGTAGTTCTTTGCACTAATTTATTTGCTTTCACTGCCTGTTTCAATGGAGGCCACTAATATTAGTCCTGAAAGAGTAAAGCCTATTCTTTTTGTTACCTTAGGAACATATCTATTTGGCTTCTAGTGGTAACTGCAGCCAGTATGGTAAAATTCTCCCCCCAAATCAGCAAGTGGCCCTTTGACTTCATTGCTCTCTGGAGTCTTTGACCCTCTAATGTTCTTGTATGTGTAACTCGGTTATTTGAATTACCTTTCTTCTCTGTCCCTCTTTTTTATCTCTCTGCTGGTTTTCAGTGTACTGTTATTTTGCATAAATCTGCTTCTTGCTTAGGACTTATTATTCATGATATCTTTCTACAATATTTTCGTTTAGAATACAAACATATAACTCACTTTCTTCCCATGGAAGAAGATTATAACTTCAGCTTATACAAATAAAAAATATTAAATCCAGATTTGCTGGCATGATGGTGGTGTCAACCTTTGAATGCACTGCAAAATATAACATTATTCATAAATATGTAAAATATGGATTAATTAAAAAGAGAATATTATGTGCCTATCCGAAATGGAAAGTGTTTCTGCTAAATGTATTGTTGATGAGACCATGTGAACAAGAAAAATTGAAGACTATTTCATAATTCCTCTTCCCGAGAGAAACAGAATGTTCCCCCTCAACTCCCACACCCTGGAAAGGAAACAGATGCTCTGGCAAAATCCCACCAATCACCCTTTTGTCTGAGAGGTAAAACTCATTATTTCCTAAGAGATAAGAGCCCACAGGGAGGTGAGGGGCTGGTCAAAGATCTCCATTTTACTACCCTGTACCTCTATGGACAAGTGCATGGGGGTAGGTGCATCGGGAGTGAACTGCTTCGGAAACAAGACCATGCATAGCCATGGACCTTTCCTTAAGGGGACTCTCTATATTAATGCAGAAACATGACTCATAATCTTGGCTCCGCCAATGACAAGAGTTTCATTTTCCTTTCCACTCTCTCAAATTAGTAAGGATTCTTTTCCTTAAATTCAGATCTGATGTTTCCTTTAGAAACCATATAGGGCTTGAGTAATACTCATCTTGGTGATAATTCAATTCTTTTCAGACTGTAAGATAACCCTGACCAGCATGGAGACTTCTAGAAAAGTATGAATAATCAAAGAAAAAGAACAGTGGGTACAAAATGATCCTTCACATCATAGACAGGATCCTCTCTATAAAGATTTGAAGGATGTATCCCTTCTAAATAAATAATTTAGGAAATTCATATATATTTAACCCTATTTTCAAAAGCATTTAAATGTTATTTTGCATAAAATCACTCAAAGAGAATAATCTCAGTGAGTAAAGAATGTTCAGAGACGAACAACCTAGGTGGCTCAATTAAAAGAAATGAAGGAGACAGATGAATAGAAGATTTGATCCAGAAGAAAATTAATTAATAAAAGGTAAAGCCAAGTCATATAAATTTTCTCATAACACAAAGTGAAAAATAAGAATATAGACCAGAAGATAATAATAAAATAGTCATCTGACTGGCATAAGCTTTTCAAGAGATAAAGATGTGATGGGAACCACAAAGTCATGATTGATGAACTGGACTTCATCAAATTTAAATTTTTCCGTGCTGTGAAAAATTCTATCAAAAGAATGAGAAGATAAGCCACAGACTATGAGAAAATGTTTGCAAAAGACACATCTGATTAGGACTGTTATCCAAAATCTACAAAAAGCTGTTAAAATTTAACAATAAGAAAGTGAACAATTTGACTAAAAAATAGAAAAAAGACCTGAACAAACACCTCACTAAATAAAATATGAAGATGGCAGTTAAGTTTATGAAAAGATGTACAAAAGCATGTGTCATTAGGGAGTTGCAAATTAAAACAACAATGAGATACCACTACACACCTATTGGAAAGGCCAAAATAAAAAACACCATCAACACCAAATGCTGGCAAGAATGTGGAGCAATAGCATTCATTGAAAAATGGTACAGCCACTTTGGAAGACAGTTTGACAATCCATATATATATATATATATATATATATATATATATATATATATATATATGTAATATGCAAATTGACCGTCACAAGATGGCTGCTCCCATGTGGTCAAAGATGGCTGGCCCCATATGGTCAAAGATGACCACCAAAAGATGGCCATCAAGGGAGGGCAGTTGGAAGGGACCCAGGCCTGCAGGGGAAGACAGTTGGGGGGGAACCAGGACTGCAGGGGAGGACAATTGGGGGGGAACCAGGCCTGCAGGGGAGGACAGTTGGGGGGATCATCTTGGCAGGGGAAGGGTAGTTAGGGGCAATCAGGCCAGAACAGGAGCAGTTAGGCATTGATCAGGCTGGCAGGGGAGTGGTTAGGGACAATCAGCAGGCAAGAGGTTGGGAGCCAGCATTTCTGGATTGTGAAAGGGATGTTCGACTGCCCGTTTAGGCCCGATCCTACTGGTGGGATCGGGACTAAACGGGCAGTCGGGCATCACTCAAGGCATCCTAGATTGAAAAGGGTGCAGGTTGGTCTAAGGAACACCACCACCATCACCCTCCCCCACTCCATGCACGAATTCCATGCACCAGGCCTCTAGTTTCTTATAAAACTAAATATTCCTTCTGTATGATTGCTTTTTTGTTTTTATCCAGAAAACTTATTTCTACATAAAATCATGTACAAATATGCTTATGGCAGCTCTGTTCATAACTGACAAAACTTGGAAGCAACCAAGATGTGCTTCAATATGTGAACAAATAAATAAGTGTGGTACATCCAGACAATGGAGTATTAATATTAATGAGCTTTCAAGCCATGGAAACTCATAAGTGCATATTACTAAGGAAAGAAACCAACCTGAAAAGGCTACATATTGTATAATTTCAACTATATGATGCTTTGGTAGAGGCAGATACAAGATCAGTGGATTTTAGAGTTAGGTTGGGAAAAAGGGATGACTAGTCAGAGACTAAAGGATTTTTAGGGCAGTGAAACTATTTTCTGTGATATTACAATGGTGAATAAATGTCATCATAGATTTGTCTAAACTTCCAGAACGTGTAACACTAAGAGTACTCAAACTCTAATGTAAAGTATGGACTTTGGGTGATAATAATGTAGGTTGACTAACTGTAATAAATGTACCTCTCTGGTGGGCATTGTTGATAGTAGGGAGGTTGTGTGTGACAAAAGAGGGGACAGAGGTATATGGGAATTCTCTGGACTTTCTGCTCACTGTTGCTGTGAACCTAAAACTGCTGAAAAAAAAAAAAAAGGCCGCTTGTTAATATACAACACAAGGAACAAACCATTCATAATCTGAAAGTTTTGTGGAACTATGGTTATGATAAGGATGATAGCACTGTGACTGAACTACCTGTGTTTTATCCCTACTCTGTCAAACTCGGCAGCAGATTTCTAAAGAGAACGAAAATGTATATGCCTCAGGTTTCTCACCTTGAACATCCAATAGAAGTGACCACTTGAGGGAGGTACTCAAACTTGAGAGAAGTAGAGTTATCACAGGGGGAAATACCCTGGGGAACGTGGTCTTGGTGATTTCTGAGTGACTGGAATAGGTGCCAAAGGATGATTTAATTTGAATATTTAATGGATATATTTGCATATTTTTATTGTGAGTTGTGATGCAGGATAAATTGATGATATTTGTGGGAGGCAACTGGTGATCAGGCAGCCTGGCATAACCACTGTCCTTTTATGGGTGGTTAACTATTACAGACATTTCTAGCGACCAGAACGAAGCCCTGAGAGATCTGTCCTGGTAAAAGATAGAGAATAATATAAATCATTGGCTCTGGGCCACGGGTCCTGAGCATGCAGTTCTCGTGAACTTCGTGCACCGATAGTTCAGACTCAGCACCACTTTGAACTTACACACAAACATTAGTTTCCCCAAGGTCGTGCTACTGTGCCCCAGGGGTGGGTTTTTAGACAACATGCCTACTCTAATTGAAAAACCATCTCTGTTACCTTCTGTGCCTTTTACCTCCACAAATAAAGAAATATCCCCTTCTTCAGGTCCACAAGTACTCCCTTAATGTTTGTCAGAGGATAATGGAACTTCTTTTGGAAGGAAATTTCACTTTTCTGCATATCCATTTGTTTTGTGTGTTTTTTTAAAATTTATTTTTATTGATTTTAGAGAGGAAGGGAGAAGGAAAGAGAGAAACATAAATGATGAGAAAAACAAAGAACAAAAAACACTAGAAACATCAATGATGAGAGAGAATCATTCATGGGCTGCCTCCTGCATAACCACTACTGGGGATCAAACCTGCAATCCAGGCATATGCCCTGACCAGGAATAGAACTGTGACTTCCTGGTTCATAAGTCAATGCCCAACCACTGAGCCATGCAGAGCAGGCTCCATCTGTCTTTATCGATCCTAAACAGGCTGCTAAAGCATTCTTAAGGAAAAACAAATCACACATCTCTGAAGGTTGGTACCATGATAAATTCACAGTTTCTAACCTCAACTGCGCCCTGAATACAGCTTAGTAATTTATTCACTGGTTTCTTTCTAACAGTCTCCTTACAAATTAAAAACTTTACTATTCCATTTAACCCCAATTCCCTTAATAGCAGATAATCTTTCACTTTAATTGTGCTATTTCTTTGCCTACCTTGGCAAAGCTTACTTACCCCTCAAGAGATCTCAATTTTTACTGCTTTCTCCAAGGAAACTTGTTGACCTCCAAAGGTAGAACTGAGCACTTCTATCCCAAAAGAAATAGCATGGCTTTAGTACCTTTCTTATTGCATTTTCATTGATATCATTTTTTGGATGTCTCATCACCCACTGAAGCTAGTACCAGAGAAGCGTGCTGACTACTTTTTATTTGGCTTTGCATTTCTAAGGCTGAACATAGTACTGTGGGGTAAACAAAGAGCTGCGAGCAGATGGCACTTTTATTTGCCCAGAACCTCATTTGGGAAACCACATTTATTTCATTTTCTTTTGATTGTGTGGGTCATTTTTTTTAAATGTTATTTTATTGATCTTAGAGAGGAGGATGGAGGGAGAGAGAAAAATATCGATGTAAGAGAAAAACATTCATTGTCTTCCTCCTGTACATGCCCTGACCAGGGATCGAACCTACAACCCAGGCATGCTCCTTGACAGGGAACTGAATCTGCAATCACAATGCTTGGGTGTTCAGGGTGATGCTCCAACTAAGCGAGACACCCACAGGGGACTAACTTTTGTTTTAGAAGGACCACCCTGGCTGCTGTTGAAAATAGGCTGTAGAGGAGTCCATGTTGAAAGCAGTGAGACCACTCTGAAGGTTACTGGGGGTAATGTAGTTAAGTGATAACAGTGACAAGAATAATTTATTCTACATATCTTTTGAAGGCCACCAGGATGTTATGACTGATTGGATAGTGAAGTCTATGAAAAACTGAGGGTGACTCTAAGAATTTTAGCTTGAACAACTAGAACAGAGTTGTCATCAAGATGATAGGGAAGATTATAAATAAAATACTTCGGAGAAGGGATCTGGAACCAATAGTTCAGTTCTGGATGTATTCAGACGGACATGACTATGCCACATTCTGGCAGAGATGCTCAGGTGACAGCCAGAAATACAAGGCTAGAGTTCAGGACAGAAGTCTTGGCAGGAGATTAAAAAAAAAAGTCTATAGATGTAAAAGCCAAGTGACCAGAATGACCCAAACAACCTGAATGACCAGTTGCTATGACACACACTGGGGCCGGCCAGCCAGCCCAATGAGGGTGGGCCGACCGGACCTCATTTGTACATGAATTCATGCACTGGGCCTCTAGTTGCATAATAAAAAGTATTAAATCAAAGAAACTGGATGACCTCACCAAGAGATGGCATGGTGTTAAAGAAGAGTAGAAGATAAAAGACTGAGCCCTCAGTCACTCCGAAGATAGGCCACCAAAGAAACGAGTAAGCATCATATAAGAGACTGAGAGCCCGTGACCTGCAAGGCAAGAGAAACGAGTGGCTGCAAGGCCACGTGAAGGCTGCGTATCGATGAAGAGAGAGCGGACACCTTGTTAAACTCTGCTGATAAGTGAGGTAGTCACTGGAGGCGCTGCTTGGAAGCAGGGAAAAGCAGCCGAATTAGACACGGTTTGAGGGAGACTGGAAGAAGTGATGTGAAGAGAGAAGTTATAATCTTTTGAAGAGTTTTGTAGGAAAGGAAAGCAGATGAATGGGGTGGTACTGGTGGGGACAATGAGGTCAGAGGAGGTTTCATTTGGTACAGAAACAGATTCTACGTGACTTTTGCTTAATGTGACCTTTATAAAATCCAATGCTTTATCATAAAAATGTAACTTCCAAAGGTGAATTTTCAAAGGCCAGCACAGTACTCCATTAAGTGTGTGTAAGCTTGGTTAAAATGTTACCTTATGCAACATTACATTAAAAAATAATATGATTACATGCTACCCCCAGCTACATTTAAGTATTTGATTAAAAAATAATACTTAGTGTATATTTTAGATGAGTCATTTGAAATAGGTTGGCTTTTATCTGATGATTTTAATGGTATATGAGGAACGCTTTGAGAAATCCAAGAATATGTTCTTACAAAGGACAGCACAAATACTCTGTGACATATTGATGTTCTCCAATATATTTACCACGAATTATACTAAATGATCTTTTCCTCCTTTGTACTGTCCACAAATGGGCTGAGAAAGACATAATATTAAAAACCATATCTTTATTTTAAAGATGAGGAAATAGTTGCTTGGCATATAGAAAAGCAAGTTGTGATTACACAGCTACTCCAGCATAATCTCATGGAACTTGTATAATACTCTAATACTCCGAGTGAATTTCTAAATGCAATGGCTGACACTTTGGGCATTTATGTTTACACTGGCTTATTGCACTTGCTGCTTTGCATTTTTTCATGCACAAATATGCCGAGACTGGAACATTTTTGAGAGGAGGAAAACTGTGTTAATATTTCTCTTTCATATGTTCACCGCACCAGACTTGGTACTATATGTACTCAATAAGTTTTGGCTAAATCTGTGAATAAACATTCTAAACTAGTATGATTGCTTTCTCATCATAAAAGCAAAGACTCAAAAGGACTTCAGTTATGAGATCTACAAAACTCAAACTGTCTTCCTAGACATTTACTGCAGCAGGATCTGCAACAAGCTAAGATAATGCAACAATGCCGACCTCCTAATCAGCTGCCTTTTTCTCTGTTATAATTAAAACAGTGACATTTGACAAACCCTGAAAGCATTTTTAATTTTTATACCATATCATTTATCCTGGGACAGAATCCTTTTTCTCCTTTCTCACAGTTATCATCTGTCTCTTTATTTGTCCAGGACAAAATTATTTGGAAGAAGGGAAGTGTATAATCGTTTTATGTTGCTCGGAGGACATTTAGCTGCCAGATACTTTTATTGTTTAGTTCTTAATTTTAACTCTTAGATATTGACAAACACAGCATTGAGCTCTTAATTTTACCCTTATCGACGTCACTGTCAGTATACCCATTCCTTTTCTGCTATTTCACATTCTTTCTCATTGCCTTTTGGTGCCAATTTTATTAACTTTTATTTTTGACATAAAGTCTTCTGATTTTTAATTCCCCACCTTTCTTATCTATAAATACTTTTCCTTGACAGCCCTGTGGGATTAACAACAACTTTGCAAAGTAAACATGTCACATGGATCAGGAGTTGGAGAAATACTACTTGCAAAGACCTAAAACTTTTAGGACTCTGGCAGATGTGAAGATTTTGTTTGGAAAACTGTACAAGCTAAGTTAGAAAATGTCTATTTAATAAGCGTTTTTCATTGACATCCCTCAGCCTGTCTGGGTAAGAATATCACCCATATGCATCAGAGGAGGGACAAACGCTGTGCACATTGCTAGCAGGCCATCACAGGGATGACTAAACCACAGGAGCCCCAGCATACGGGAACTTCACAGTCAGCGCTCAGCGACTGTTGTTGACTCTTTGACTTATTGTGCTTATTTGTTACTGTTCTCAGTTTCTTTTCCTTCAACATCAAGAGTACATGGCTTTCTCCCATTTTTACTGAGTATAAAATTCTCACAACTGGCCGTGTACTGGAAAGCGTGTTTTTATTTTTTTATTTTCAAGTGTTACAAAATGTCCCTATTTCTCAGGCTCGTGGAGGTTTAATCATTGATTCTGTAATGTTGCTAAGAACTTGCCCACAGTTCATTAATATTGGCAGGTTTCTACACCTTCTTCCCTTTCCTTGACTTCATTAGGATAGCTCTACACTGAGTGGAAGAGAAAGGCCACCATCTTATTTACCAGCACAGTGACTTAACCATAAGCCAGTGCTAATCAGGAACAGTGCTTGTAAAATAGTTCCACTGGCTGCCTCGCAGAGTATCTCACCACGGGGGCAGGCCATCCTTTTAAACACGTAGAGCCCCGTCTTCAGAGGTGGAGGCTCAGAACAAGGAGTGGTATTTCCTCTCTAGTGCAAATGGACTCTAGCTCATTCTTTACACGATTCCCTGGCAAAAGCATATTAAGCCCTAATTAAGTAAAAATCCTGCAGTGACATACTATCACATGTATTCTGAGCTGGACACATATGATTTTGCAGGTAATGGTCCAAGTCTGTGTTCTCGCTTCACCTCCTGACACTTGACCTAGTCCAGGTAGCATCAGATTGAGCTTCCTCACTTCGCCTCTGCACAGTCTGTTCTCTTTGCCTAGATTTTTCCTCCCTCTCCTTTTCTGTGTGGTGAATTTTTGCTTATTTCAGCTCAAATGTACACCTCACTGTGAAGCCTTTCCTTTTTATCGATGCAGAATCACTCACTCCCTCTTTTGTATCACCAGGCACATGCCCCTCGCAGCATCACATTGTCATAATTACTCACTCCCCTGTTTCCACCTCCTCCAAATGAGAAATCAGAGCTTTACCTTTGTCCAGCCCCAACCACAGCCTGTATATTGGGAAAGCTCCTCAATACTTAATAAATGGATAGCTCTTGTTAATATTTTGTTTGGTATTATTTCATAAAACACTACTCACATATCTGGGACACTCTCCTTAAAACATTTTATTAAATAAAATAACATATAACTTGGGATGCTCTTTTTTGTTTCAAGAACTTGAAGAGGACGTGTGAACAGAGAATTAAAAAAGAGAAAGGGTGACGAACAGTAAGTAGCCGATTCTGTGGACGATATTATACATCCTGCGTAGAAGCGTCCTACTAGGCATCAGTTCTCTAGAGAAGCAATGCAATATCCTTTTCTAGTGGTCAGGAATGTTGAAAGTCACAAAATTCTTCTCATGGGCCAAATAAAATCTTTCTTAATGAAGTTTAATATTGTTTTTTGGTTCATTCTGCAAGGGTCATTGATAGTGGCTGCGTCTCATCAATCAGTTAACAAATCAGCAAATGTTATTTATTGAATTCTTGCTACATGGTCATCACTGTAATTATAAAACTGGCAAACATAAGATGTTTCCGACATCGTGGCGTCCTTCTGCAGTTTCTGGTTGCTTGTGAGATGTTTCATGGAAAAACCATTCATTCATTAATCCAAAAATATTTACTGAGAACTTAATTTGTTCTGGGGACTGAGTAAGGGACTAGAGAGATGGGAAGAAGACGTGATCGTCATAAGCAATGCAAAATAAAGCTTATTCTCTCTGAAAATATACCTTTCCTATCATAAACACTTGTACCGAACATGAATTTTGTTTGAAGCATGGATGCTGACCATATTCTGTGGCTACAGTAGAAGTCATGGGTGTCAGAGTAGCATTGATTTTTAGCAAATATCAGCTATCTCTTGACACAATAATATTATATAAGAAACACTCCAAAATGTAGTAGATTAAATAAATAAACCACTTACTATTTCTCTCAAATTTATGGGCAAGTTGGTTCTGCTAGGCTGGGCTCAGCAAGGCCTATTCATATGTCTTTAGTTAACGGTGGGTGGACTGAGTGACTTTGCTGGTACTGACTGGGCTCTCTCACTTGCCTAAGGTCTCACCTGAGTCAATTGACTAGGGTTTGCTTAATGCGTTTTATATTCCAGCAATCTAGCCTGCTCACGCTGGCATGCTATCAAGGAAAGCCAAAGTAGCAAAATGGAGAGAGAAAGCAGAAATGTTCGGGGATTAAAAAACAAACAAACACCTTTTACTTGAATCAAATTCGCTATTGTCAAATGGCCAAAACAAGTAACTTGGCTAAACTCAGAGTTAAAATATATAGTAAAGAGCACAGCTAGAGAAAGACAGGAAAAAGGACTGGCCACTAGTACCATCAATCTGCTGCACAAGAATACCTAACCATTAAAAAGTGGATTCCAAGCCTAAGTGACTAGAACCCTTAAGTTAAAGATTTTTCAACCCTCTGCCATTTTAAATGCAGGAAGTAGGGGAGGTTGGGCTGGCTGTGGTTAAGCAGGATGATCTGATGTACGTGACCACAGAACCACTACTCACATATAAGCTTGTAACAAGTGAGCCTTTCAGGGCAAAGTGGGAAGCTAGGGGAATATGAAGAAACCACCCATGCCAAAAACCTACCCCCAAGTTCATGTCTACACTACAGCAAGAACAATATTTCTCTGCTCCAGCTGCTACCCTTAAGTGATGAATTCCCATTATAACACTTAATTGAGATGCCATCATACCTAGAAGGCCTGAGTTATTGGAATTTTTAAATTGCATATCGTTGTGGGTTGAATTGTGTCCTCCCAAGAGAGATGTTGAAGTCTTCACCCTAAATACTTCAGAGTGTGGCCTCATCTGGAAATAGGTCATTGAAGATGCAATTACTTAAGTCACTCTATAGTAGAGTAACCCTTACTTTGAAATGACTGGTGTTCTTATAAGAAGAGGAAAGAGAAGCACAGAGATGAGAATGACACAGGAAAAAAAGTGGAGAAACACAGGGAGAAGATGACCAAGGGGCGATGGAAGCAGAGATGGAATGCTGCATCTATAAGCTGAAGATTGCCAGTTACTGCCAGAAGCTAAGAGAGGAGCGTGGAACAGATTTTCCCGCAGAACTCTCAGAAGAAAACCATTCTGCTGACATCCTGAATACAAATGTCTAGACTCCAAAACTGTAAGGGGATACATTTCTATCATTTTAATTAAATTTTTTTTCACTCCTCACCTGAGGATATTTTCCCACTGATTTGTAGAGAAAGTGGAAGAGAGAGGGAAAGACAGAAACAAGCACATCAATTGGTTGCCTCCTGCACAAGCTCCAATGTCCCCTTGAATGGAATCAAACCTGGGACCCTTTGGTCTGCAGGCTGATGCCCTACCCACTGAACCAAACTGGCTAGAGCCATTTCTGTGATTTTTAGAACATTCACCTTGTGGTACTTTGTTATGGCAGCCATTGGAAACTAATACAGATTTTGGGTCTGGGAGTTGGTTTAACAAAAACATAAAAATGTGGAAGTGGCTATGAAGTTGGATAATCAGTAGAGGATGGAATTATTTTGAGGTTCATGATAGAAAAAGTCTAGTTTGCCTCAAAGAGAAATTGGTTGCAGAGAAATATTCTATCAACTTAAAGAAGACATATTCCAAGAACAGAATATTATTAGAAATATGGAGGGTAAAGAAGCCTCTGGCGAGGCTGCAGGTAGAAGGGAGGAACATGTTATTGGAAAATGGAGGAAAGATGATCTTGTTATAAAGTGGCAGAGAACTTGGCAGGATCGTGTTCTGCTATTCAGTGGTGGAAAGTAGAATTTGTAAGTAATGAACTTGAACATTCAGCTGCAGAGATTTCCAAGCAAGATGTGGGAAGTGCAGCTTGGTTTCTCCTTTCTGTTTACAGTAAAATGTGAGAGGAGAGAAACAAACTAAGGAACATACTGCTAGGTAAAAAGGGAGCAGAACTTGATAATTTGGAAAAATGTCATCCTATAAGAGTGTTCTGGTAATAGGACTAAGGGTATGGCTGAACAACCTTTTGCTAAAGAAATTAGGAATGTGACTCCTGGAACCAATCAGCTATCTCAGCAGAAGCCAGGAATAGAGATGTTCTTACTCAGAAAAAATCTGTGGAGAGCGCTTGTATCGAATGGTGTGGATCCCTTTAGAAGACCCACATCCACAAAACACTAACAAAGTTTTTGGGAATGTTATGCCAGTTCAAACATTGCCAGCCTGGATTGAAAGGGAAGGAAGTGAGATGAAATAAAGGAAGAAAGGTGCAGAGGGCAAAGCCACAAGTGTAGAGGTCAGAGAGGGCAGCGGTACCACCCAGGGCTAAGGAGTAGAGCCACTCAGTGGCCCGGGAGAGCAAACGTCAAGCCTAGAGAATCATTCTCAGATTTGAAACCCAGTGGGCTTTGCTCTATCCAGTTGCAAACTTACTTTAGACCAGTAAGTCCTTCTTTCTTCCAATATTTTTCAATTTTAGGATAAGAATGTTTCACCACTGTATTTTTGAAACATAGCTTGTCTGGTTTCACAAGTCGACAGATGGAGAGGCATTTTGCCTGAGGATCTAACAGCCAGAAACTGACCCCTACTTGATTTAGATGATGGGGTTTGGTGCTTTTTTATATAATTTGTTACATTCAGATGGAATCTTGGACTTACAGTTGATGGAATGGGTTAAGGCTTTTGAAGATGTTGGCATAAGTTGAATGTATTTTTGCGTATGAGAAGGACGTAAATATGGGGGGGAGGGTAATAAAGCAGATATTTATGGGTTAAATGTGACTCCCAAAAGATATGTAGAAGTCCTAACTCTCAGTTCCTTGTTATGTGATCTTATTTGGAAACAGGGACAGTGCAGATAGCCTCATCTTAATTAATGTCATTCTGCAGTAGGGTGGATCCTTAATTTAATATGACTGGTGTCCTTAGAGGAGAGAGACACAGAAAAGAGAATGCCATGTGAAAACACAGAGAAACAGGGAGACAAAAACTATGAGATGAGAGAGGTAGAGATTGGAGCGATGCATCTACAACTCAAGGAATACCCTGGATTGTCTATAACTGCCAGAAACTGGCAGGGTGAGAGGCAGGGATCAGATTTTCCATCAAAGCTCTCAGAAGGAACCAAATGTGGTGATACACTGATTTCACATTTCTCTCCCCCAGAACTTGGAGAGAATACATTTCTGTTGTAAGCCACCCAGTTTGTGGAAGCGGCTTTGGACTTGGGTAGTAGGTAGGACTAGACTCAGGAGAGCTGTTCTGGGCATAGTACTAGTGTCTGAAGCTCTTATAACTAGAATCACCATTTGCTCTTCCTGTTCTGTGACCAACTCTCTCTGTATGGCATAGATTTTTTTTAAAAATTCTCAAAATATACATCTTACTTAGATCATTCTCCCAGAACTGTTGGAGCAACTAACTCACTGTGTATCTGTGTTTCTAAAAGAGTACCAACCCCAGTAATTGTAGGGTGATTATCCCTTTTTTTCTTTTAAAAAAATAATTTTTTTCCATTTACAGTTCATATATATAATATATATTTTAATTTAAATCTTTATTGTTCAGATTATTACAGTTGTTCCTCTTTTTCCTCCCCATAGCTCCCCTCCTCCCAGTTCCTACCCACCCTCTGCCCTTACTGCCCCACTGTCCTCCTCCATAGATGTACGATTATTGTCCAGTCTCTTCCCGTACCACCAACACCCTTTTCCCCCTGGAAATGTCAGTCCACTCCCTTTCTATGCTCCTGATTCTATTCTATTCACCAGTTTATTCTGTTCATCAGATTTTCTATTCACTTGATTTTTAGATTCACTTGTTGATAGATATGTATTTGTTGTTCATAATTTTTATCTTTACTTTTTCTTCTTCCTCTTCTCAAAGGATACCATTCAGCATTGCATATAAAAAATTCTGTATTAGTTTCAGGTGAATAGCATAGTAATTAGACAATCATATACTTTACAAAGTTTCCCTCCAATATTTCCAGTACCCAACTGGCACCACAGTCCTTACAATATCATTGACTATGCTATACTTTACCCATCTTATTTTGACTGTGATGTTTTGTATTACTATTCTGGCTTTAAAAATCACACATTGACTCTCTGAGCACCTGGTAGGACTGCTTACCAGCTATCCAAATAATTTTACCTTTTGAGGCTTAAGTCCTACGTCCCCCTACATTCCCTCAAGCACTGTAGGTCCTATGGATTGCTTCTCTTCTCTAACTCCTTTAGCCATTATTGCAAATACCCACATGAGAGGATGCTGGCCTGTCCCGTTATCATCGGGGATTAGAATTCCTGCCTTAGGACCGCTGTACACTCTCACTTCTTTTTATTTTCCCAGGGTGACTAGCACATTGTAAGGAGCATACCGCTGATAACGTGCTGATTAACTGATTCTTGACCTTTTCATCAGAGAAGTCGTCGTCATAAATCCACGGAGAAGATTCTCTGGAGGCTTGTTAGTGTTGGTGGTGGGAGGGTGGAGAGTGAGAATAAAAGGGAGGAAAAGCATCACAAAGAGCTAGCGAGGCAGCTGTCTATGCTGCAGTTCCTATCTCTCCCAGCCGTGGACCACAGGGCTCAGAATTACGACTATTAGACTCACTTCCCAAAGATTTTTGACAGAAACTGAATCTAACTGGTAACTGAGAGCTCTCATGCCCTGGCACAGGAGACATCAGTATGAACTGTGTTCCAGTCCTAAAGGGTAGAACCCAGGGCCCAGGGAGTTGAAAGGGGGAGACGTTTCAGGTTTGGGGAAGTAGGTGCCTGGTGAAAGGAATCGCCCTTTGCTCGAGTAGGAGTCCCATGATTGACAGGGAGTAGTCAAGGAAGAAAAGTTAAGCAGCAAGACAGTTTCCAAAGTCAAAAGGTAGAATAAGATGAAGAATAATATTTTTTTTTCCCAATTTGTTAAGGCCTATGCTTGGTGGGAGAATTGGGGTGTTAATAATAAGGACAATTTTCTTGTCTCATTGTGCCTCCTCATAGTTCTGATGGGAGACATGTGTGTCTGGATTTCTGCTTCATTTGTAAAAGCTTTTGCATTACAGAAAATATATTCTGAACACTTTTTTTAAAAAAAACACTCAGAGCCCAGGGAGATTTTCACAGACGCAATTAAAAACATCTTCAGCTTTGATTCACTCCTCTGCAATATTTTGATTTCAAATTTGACACTCGAGTCTTCCATAAAAATAGCAAGCACATTTCAAAACAAATACACATTTCAAGTCTAAAATTTCACAAATGATATTTAGAATAAACCAGGATTAGCTTCATTTTTTTAAAATAAAAAATCCCGTATAAATTACAAATATATTCTAACTGGGAATTATAAAATGACTTTTTAGCACATCAAAGTACTTTTATACCAACATGAAACTTGACTATAAAAAGTACTTTTGGCACCAATGCTTTTCTTCATGTTTAAATATGAAGGGCAATTGGATATTTGAAGCAGCAGGAAACCCTTGAAGTACTAACACTGCTTGACAAGGACAACATTCAGCCACTTTACTTTTGGATTGCTCAGGAATCATCTCATGAGGTTAAGCACCGTGGAATTGAAGGCCTCTGATCTAAAGGGATTTTAGTGTTTGCCTGGGTTCTTTTTTAAAATAAAAACTACTAGAGCCCCGGTGCATAAAATTCATGCACAATGCGGGGGAGGAGTTCCTCAGCCCAGCCTGCAGCCTCTCCAATCTGGGTCACCACAGGGATCGGGCCTAAAATGGCAGTCTGACATCCCTCTCATAATCCAGGACTGTTGGCTCACCTGCCTGCCTGCCTGATCGCCACTAACCCCTCTGCCTGCCTGCCTGACCACCCCTAACCCCTCTGCCTTCCTGCTTGGTTGCCCCTAACTACTCTCCCCTCCTGGCCTGATTGTCCCTAACTGCACTGCCTGCCTGCCTGATCACTCTGAACTGCCTCTGCCTCCCCACTGTGGCTTTGTCTGGAAGGACATCCAGAAGACGTCCAGTCTATCCAGTCTAATTAGCAAGCTACCCTTTTATTAGATG
Source organism: Murina feae (assembly GCA_004026665.1). Classification (NCBI taxonomy): domain Eukaryota; kingdom Metazoa; phylum Chordata; class Mammalia; order Chiroptera; family Vespertilionidae; genus Murina; species Murina feae. The sequence continues at coordinate 11,338 of PVJC01013904.1, read as the reverse complement.
GTTTGAAACAAAACCACTTAAGCAATATAGAGAATCCTGCAATTTGTAAACGCCATGCAGGAAAGATACTCAACTCCTTGGACTAACTGTGGTGAATAACAGAACCTTCAACAGCAAATCATTTTATCTTGTTGATGCCCTGTTACCTGGAAACCAGCTTCACTCTTTCCCTAGATACTACAAGTAACTAGAAAATAACACTGGGCATTGCTTCTATGTTAATATTCAACTATCAGCCAAGTGACAAAAGAAATTTTATTTGAAGACCTACCCTTAAGACCTCTTAGACAACTTCAGTGGTCTAAGTCTCAAGATATTGTATAGGTGATCACTAAGAAAATTGATGTGTCTTTCTTAAAAATAATAAAATGACATGTAAACGCTGAAACAGACAGACAGATGGATTTTTCAATGGCTTTGGCCCCTTACCCGCTGCTACCCAGCTGATGCACAGGCATGCCATTTCACTCCCAAGGAAGGTGGCTCACCAGAAGCATTCCTCCCGGCTACTTTGTAGACCTAATACAACGCTCTCTGTTTTCTTGACATTTGCTGCTGACACCCCAACTAGTTTCTTGTCTTGTTAAGGGTCCCCGTGGAGTCCATGTGAAGGCAGAATGAGAGAAGCAAGGAGTCCAGCTGTTAGGCAGCGGCCAATAAAGATGACCTACATTCCGTTCCCAAAGGTTAGGCCTATGCACCTGGAGCACGTCTGCGCAGGTCATTGCAAGGCGTGCAGGACCCAGAACTTGCCTACAACAAAAGAATCTTCAAGAGGCTTTGGGAATAGTTTCTCTGACTGAAAGAGTTATCTGTGAAGGAAAGGAAAGAGAAAGCTTTAGAAGCAAAGCCTGTCCCCTCTCTTGTGCATTTAGACTTTCAACCTGCAAGTAAACGAGGCAGCGGGGAGCATTTGCACACGGGGTTGAGGAGAGAGGCAAGCAGGGGGAGGTTCCCACTTGTTACAGCGCTTGACAGGAATGAAACCTGTTTTAAACAAAGAAAGGGTTCGATTGCTTTCCAATTGCATGCACTGTTTACATTCATTATGCCAAACGCTGACATTGTTTTCTGATAACCAAGCCCTGGGCACTCTTGCTAAATTCATGCATCTTGGAGACCAACAGGCTATGTTAGCAGAGGGTCCCAGCAGGCTTTACTCTGCATGGGAAATTGAAACGCCCTGCTTGAGAGAGCTGCCCCACTGTTTCCACCTGAGGCACTGCTCGTGGCTCTTCCTCTCCTGTGGAATCATTAGCGAGCAGGAGTCCTCTATCACAGGCACTGGGGAAAGGCTTCTCTTAGGTCTCCTCAGCCTGCAGCTGGAATGTTATTTCCTTGATCTGAAACTTGGACCAAGCCCTGCTGGTTTACATAAATAGAAAATGGCTTTGGCAGTCTCCTTCCTGTTTCTTATTGATTTCCTGTATCTATTGATTTGCAATACTTCTAATTACGAGTTCGGAGAGATGGCAACAGCTGGCATTCCATAAAAGCTGTGATTCCCCACTCTTTTCTCCATCCAGGCACACAGACCTTCTTGCAGCATACCCATCTTGACCCTCTCCCCCATACATCTTTGCACACGTCAACTACTTAATCTGGAAGACTGTCCCTTTTCTACTCTGCATATTTAGGGAGACCAGTTAGCTGGCTATCGAGATTATCATTGAAGTCTTGATTATAATCATCGTAATAAACAGTAGAAATGGAGTCGAAAGATAAAAATATTTTAAAAGAAGAACTGACAAATTTTTTGTGTAGTTAGAGATTATTATAAGGGAGATTTCGGAGAGGAAGGGAGAAGGAGAGAGAGATAGATACATCAATGATGAGAGAGAATCATTGATCAGCTGCCTCCTGCACACCCCCTACTGGGGATAGAGCCCGCAACCCAGGCATATGCCCTTGGTGGGACCCTTCAGTCCACAGGCTGATGCTCTATCCACTGAGCCAAGCCAGCTAGGGCTAAAATCTATATATATTTAAGCCTTCATGTGAGGATAGTTTTCCCATTGATTACTGAGAGTGGAAAGGAAGGAGGAGGGGGAGAGAGAGAAAGAAATAGAGATCAATGTGAGAGAGACACATTGATTGGTTGCCTCCTGCACACGCCCCTAACAGGGCTGGGGAACCTTGTGACTTAGGTATGTACCCTTGACTGACACTCGAACCCATGAGAATTTGGTTCGCAGGCCAACACTCTAACCATTAAGAAAAACAGGCCAGGGCAAAATTAATATTTTAAGCCAGAGATTGAAAGGAAATTGGAGACCACGTTGAACTTGAGTAATTGTCAAGGAGAATAGGAGGAGGGATTGAAAGCAGCTGGGTTTACTTTTGGAAATAATGACATTGAGCTGATAGTGGGATAGTCAAAGGAATGAAGATTCAATGTGTACTTGAAGCTACTGAACTGGATCTCAGCTGAAAGATTTACATACAGGCTGATCTGTCTTCAGCCCTTAATCGCAACACTGCTTTGGGTTGAGAAATGAATTAGTGTCCGTTACTCTATAGTGGCCGGTAGTTTGAGGGTTTATCAGAGGACACTGCGATTTACAAATTTGGTAAATTTCCTTCTTTGATCTTTTTCCAGTGACTGAAATAAGAATGGTGTAAAATATTAATCAAGCATATGTGTAATATTTTTGGAGGTGAATCGTTTCTCATTGTTATATAGAAAGTCTGTAACTCAAAGTTCCTATTTTTCCCTTGTATTCTAACAGCACTGGCAACTGAAGAAGAGTCTTCAAAAAGATCTGTGAGTTTAGATAAGTTCTTCAAGGGAAAAGTTATCCTCAAACCTACAGGGAGAAACCTCAAGTGATTTCCTGTTTCAAATCAAAGAAAGGTGGAGAGGCTTATCTAAGGCAGGGCTTTTGGAGTGAACTCATATAATATAAATACAGTTTTAACCACTTCGAATTTCTTTTATTTAAAAATAAATTACATTCATCCTAATGTCAAATTAAAACATCTAGCTCATACAGATGGAAAATGATAAAAGAATACTACCAGGATCTCATGATTGATTAAGGGACTTGGGACAAGCAGTTATAGGAAAGGTTAGGTCGCTGTTGCCTTGTGTTTTTACTTATTTGTTTTATTTTCAGAAGGAAGATTACTCCATTCTCAAGCTAGTAAAATATTTACAGTGCAAAAATACACTTGTACTTTGGGATTGCTAGTGATAAAATCTTCTCCAGGGAATTCCAATTATTCTTTTCCACACTATTTGAGAGAAATGTACATGTGTTGCATGGTCTCCAAGTGGTTTCCACCAATTTATTTCAGTCCATATTTGGGCTTTTGGACCTGGATGTGCTGTGGTGCTATAAGTTTAGCTATTTCAGATGACCAAGGGGCATAATTGCTAACAGTCCAATCGGTCTATTAAAACAAATCACTGTGGATTTTATAACAGGAGTCAATTTCTCTCTGAAGAATTTCTCTGAATAAGCCGTGAAGGGACTTTCTCAAAACATTTATCAGCTGAGCAAGAGTTACGTGTTTGTTCATTGATGGCTATCAATTTTAACATTAAATCTTTTTCAAATTCAATGCTCTATAACACTGGTTAAACTAGCACCAACAGTAGGCTGTATTTTCAGAATTATTTTTTAGAAAATCACTTCACAGGAGATTATGTACAAAGGGTGATGGGTAGAAAAACAACCAACCAAACAAAGAAAGGGCATGCATTGAGATATGGAAGCTGGACAATTAAGTAACTTTGCTCATTAGTTAAGTCATTTGCTTGTACACAGCAATCTTGTATCATACTAGTGGCCTGGTGCATGAAATTCAAGCACAGGTGGGGTCCCTCTGGGTGGCCTGCAGGAATAGGGCTGAAACCCGCAGTCCAATGCCACCTGCAGCTCCTATTTGCTGCTCCCACTCATCCTGGCTCCACTGTGCCTGCCATGGGCTTGTACCCAATCAGTCCCGATCGGGAGAGGCTTGTGTTGCCACAGCAGCGCTTGCCAGCCATGAGCCCTGCATCTGGTGTCCTCCCAAGGGGAGTGGCCTGCGGGATTGGGTTAAAACTGGCTCTCTGACATCCCCCGAGGGGTCCTGGATTGCAATAGGGCACAGGCAAGGCTGAGGGACCCCACTGGTGCACGATCAAGCCAGGGAGGGACCCTGGGAGGGTTCCAGGGTGTGTCTGGCCCATCTTGTTCAGTTGTGATCAGCTGGACCCCAGCAGCAAGCTAACCTACTGGTTGGAGATCTGCCCCCTGGTGGTTAGTGCATGTCATAGTGACTGGTTGACTGTTTTCCCCTTGGTGGTCAGTGCATGTCATAGTGAGCGGGTGAGCAGCCTTAGTATATCATTAGCATATTACACTTTGATTGGTTGTTCAGTTGTTCTGCTGTGCAGTCCATTTGCATATTACCCTTTTATTATATAGAATATTACCCAATTTTTTTGGCTAAGAAAAATTGCATCTCATATGAGTCACAACTTCCCTGTGTCATTAATAATAATTTTTATTATAAAGTGAAATCCAGGAAGGCTATGATGTACTATAGTACAGGAGCAATGATCTATAATAATAAAAGCATAATATGCTAATTAGACTGGACACCCTTCCTGATGTCCTTCTGGATGACCTTCCAGATGAAGCTGAGGTTGCAAGGGAAGCCCAGTTCCTGGGTGCCAGAGGCAAACAGGTGCCAGCAGCTAGGAGAAGGAAGGTCTACTTTTGCACGAATTTCATGCATCAGGCCTCTAGTATAAGGTGATCAAACGTCCTGCTTTTGGTGGGACAGTCCTGATTTTTAACAATTTGTCTCGCGTCCCGAGGCGTTTTTTAAAAGTCCTGATTTTTGGAAAGAATGCACAACAAGCTAGGGAATGGTGGGAGAACAGAAAGGGAATATATGGTTTTCGGCAGCCAAGTGGTCAATGGTGTCCTGCTTTACCAATGTTAAAATCTGGTCACCTTACTCTAGTATGACTAAATAATGATTGGTAAAGAAAGGCACAATAGGAGTTCCAGTGCAAGAGGATGATCTCGAAGGTCTTAATCCTGTGGTCCCCACCTTTTTTATGGCCATGCCCCAGCTCAGCTTCTGTAAAATTCTGATGCCCTCCTGTGACATAAAATTCTTATTATTTAAAAAGTGAACTCCTATTCACATGGAGGAAGGCTAAAAGAACAATAACTTGGTCTAAACAAACTTCCAAAGAACATGGCATCCATGAAAGAAAAATAAAAGAACAAAAGGATGGTTGAAGGATGGAGGAAGAAATCACTAAGAAATTGTTAAAAAAGAATAACAATATAAAATGATATGAAAAAATAGCAAATGAAGTTTCAGAACATATAATAGAAAACTGAAATGCATAAATGTGTCACAATATATGTTTATATGCTGTATATGGGGCCCCTAGAACCATAAGAAATGCAAAAAAATTTCACTCTCAAATTGCCCCCCCCCCTTAAAAATCAAATCGACCCCCTGTGGGGCATGTGCCCCACATGGGGAACCACTGTCCTAAACTATCCTCCTTTCACAGACACACCAAATCTACAGCTATACATGGAACAATTTCCTCTGAAAAAAAGAAACTAAACACTGGCATAGCAACCCTTTCACACTGGGCACATGAGAGGAAAACTAAGTTGAAGTGGGTAGGAAAGGCTAAGTCAATTGTACCACAAGCCAGTAATTCAAAATCGGGAGGAAACAAAACATGCAGCTTGTCCCTGAGGATCAAAGGGTTTGTAGCTCACCTAGGGCACCCCAACTTAAAAACCAGCACCTAAGGAATGAGCCCCCCAAACATCTGACTTCCAAAACCTACTGCGCTCATGAGACACACGGGGCTGTGGCAAAATGAGGAACGGCTCTTAAGGCCCTGAGTGCAGACTCACCTACCCTGCCCAGTGCTGAAGCAGGGTACTTTGAAAAGTACCAGCCGTCGTATGAAACAGTCTCACTTGTTAACTTTACAGCAGAGGTCTGAGGGGTGGAGACCTGCTGGGATACTCTGGGGACAGAGGTGGTGGAAACATCTTCCTGCTCTCCCATGGGCACCTTATTATTCCTTTTTCTTTTCTTTTTTAAAGATATTTTTATTGATTTCAGAGAGGAAGGGATAGGAAGAGACAGAGAAATATCAATGATGAGAGAATCACTGATTGGCTGCTTCCCGTATGCCCCACACTGGGGATGGCGCCCGCAACCTGGGCATGTGCCTTGACCGGGAATTGAACCGTGGCCTCCTGGTTCTTAGGTCGACACTCAACCACTGAGCCACGCTGGCTGGGCTCTTCCTGTTTCTTTTTTCCTTTCCAGCAGGTGCCATTTTTATGCTCCAGCTGACAGGATCCATCTTCTGCACTCTCCCTCTGCTGTGCTAAACCTAACTGATGCCATCTTCCCCCCACCCCCTCTTATTTATCTTTTTTAGCTTTTCTTTTTCTTCTTAAAATTATTATTTTTTTCCACCTGGTGCCATCTCAATTAGCTTTAAGGTCAATTCTAAAGTAAAATTAAAAAAGAAACACAATTCATTATAAATTTATTTTAATAAAATATGCAGTTACTCTCTAAGTTTTACTTAGAAGAAAGTGTCCATTTGCATATGCAAATGTGATATTTTGTTTAAAAGAAAATTATCCTAAAAGGTTATAAAGAAGTGCAATAGCTTTTCAGAAATTTAGAGGTGACTTCCTCTGGCTTGGTTAAATAAAGATGGTAAATATAAGAAGGTACAATTAGACCTGAACTTTGAAAATTGCTTGGTAGGGACAGAGGAGAAGAGTGCGGAATGCATTCTTAGAGTTAGAAACACAGTAGGTACACATCCAGAGGAAGGGAAAAGCCAGGGACTCCAAAATGGTCTGAAAAATTAGGTTGAGATCATGTCATAAATAGTCTAACTGCAAATCTTCTGTGTTCTTTTGTTACCCACTAAGATTAAGAGCATTTTTTTCCCTTTTACATCTAGTAACACTTTGTATCTGCCTCATTCATAGGCCTGGTGTATAGATTCATGCACTTTGAAAGGAAATTAATCAGAAGAAATATTTTAGAGGCCGGGGAGGGACTGGGGAGATTGGCCCCAGGTGGTCAGTGCATGCCATAGAGACTTGTCGAACTGTTGAACAACTAGTTGGACACTTAGCATATTAGGTTTTTATTATATAGGATAGTCTTTTGCCATCAGTTATCTTTTTCATATATTTGTCATTTCTCCAACTATTTGTAAGACTTTTTAAGGAAGAGAGCCCCTCCTATCTTTGTTTGGCAAAGCTCTATGGCACCTAGCTACATTTCTGGCATAGTATCATAAACCAAATAAATGTGTGTGGATAGAAAAGTGCCTTGTGCTTTTGAAAAGTTATCAATTTTGTAGAATCAATTAACAAAGCAGAATCCCTGCCTGACCCTCTTCAAATCATACACAGGAACAAGTGAGCTTTTGCATAGAATAAGAGAAGTATTACTGGCTTCAATTTATATTGAGGGTTCTAATGCCAGTTATATTACTGGCTTTCTATTAGGCTAACTGGATTCTCCTCTGCTACCTCAATTGTAAGATTGGGTTATTACTACCTGTCTTTTATTTCAAATAGTTTTTCTCACAGTTAATAAAAAAGGTAGAGTACTTTAACTAAGAGATGGATGACCACATGCCTGAGAGGATATAGAAAGGATTATACTGAACAAAAGATAACCTCTAGAGTCACAGCAAACTTAAAGAGTTCATAATTTTATTATTTTAAACTAGAGGCCCAGTGCACAAAAATTTTTGCACTCGGGGGTTGGTCCCTCAGCCCGGCCTGTGCCCTCTCACAATCTGGGACCCCTCAGGAGATGTCCACCTGCTGGCTTAGGCCCGCTCCCTGGGCAATCAGGCCTAAGCTGGCAGTCAGACATCCCTGTGGCAGCCTAGGAGCCCTCGGGTGATGTCCACTTGCAAGTGGGGAGCAGGCCTAAGCTGCAGTCGGACATCTTTAGTGCTGCTGAGGAGGCAGGAGAGGCTCCCACCACCATTATAGCCATCAGCCTGGCTTATGGCTGAGCAGAGCTCCCCCTGTGGGAGTGCATTGACCACCAGAGGCAGCTCCTGCATTTAGCATCTGCCTCCTGTGGTGAGTGTGTGTCATAGTGACCAGTCATTCCCAGTTGTTCTGCTGTTAGGGTCAATTTGCATATTACCCTTTTATTACATAGGATAGAGGCCTTGTATATGGGTGGGGGCTGGCTGGTTTGCCCTGAAGGGTGTCCCGGATCAGGGTGGGGGTCCTGCTGGGGTTCCTGGCCAGCCTGGGTCAGGGGTTGATGGCTGTTTTCAGGCTGGCCACAGCCCCTTCAGGGAGGGGGGTCCTGCTGGGGTTCCTGGCCAGCCTGGGTGAGTGGCTGATGGCTGTTTGCATGCTGGCCAAGGTCCCCAGCCACCCAAACTCCCAGCAAGGCTGTTGGAAGCTGGTATCTGGGGTTTATTTATTTTCTATAATTGAAACTTTGTTGCTTTAACCAGAGCCCAGGTCGGGTTGCCCCTGACAACACAAGCTCCCAGTGCTTCCTTGAGCTCAAATCAGCTGGAAGCAGGTATCTGGGATTTATTTATCTTCTATAATTGAAACTTTGCTGCCTTGAACAGAGGCCACAGTCAGCCAAGGCAGGTGGGAACCTTAGCTTCCTCCATCGCTGGGGCAAGCCTCCTGCTTGTTTCAGCTCTGTGGCTGCTGGCAGTCATCTTGGCTGGGTTAATTTGCATATAGTCGCTCTGATGAGTGAGTGGGCATGGCTTAGGTGTAGCAGAGTGATACCAATTTGCATATTATTCTTTTATTAGATTAGATGATTAACAACAAAAGCTTGAAAAACAGGGACAGTAGCTGCAAATCAAAGGCTGATCTTTAATCCAGTACCATGAAAAAAGACACTTGTGCATACTCTGGTCTGCTAAGCCACACTGGGATGAAGATAGTAGTCATAAGATACAGTGACAATTAACCTCTCTGGATGGCAATTTCTTCACCTGTGAAATAGGAGAGATGGAGTGATGGCCTTCAAAGACCGTTCTCATTCTAAGTTTGTTTCCAGAATTCTTCAGCTCCTAAACCATTTCTGCTGGAGAAATGGGAGTCAGTCTAATATTGCCATTTTTGGTGGAATGGAAGAGCCAGCTCTCACTGGCTGGTGAAAGAAGATTGTTACATTTCCAGTAATTTAGGGAGCCAGTTGACATCATGTTGGTAGCAAGAAATCAGCCAGATGACACCAGAGAAATGAGCAGTGCTATGACTCAGCACTTCTCCCTGAGAGTTGGCTGTTAAAGCTGATCACTGGTCCTGCTTGATCATGCCATCCTGAGTGGGAGAATTATAGAGCCATGGACAGCAAAAGAGTATGGGAAACATAAAGATGAGAGCTTGGAAATACCTTAGAACCAGAGGATATGCAAGAGGACCAAGACATGGTGGACAGAAAACAGTGGACAAGGAGGTAGTAGGGGATGACCAGCCAGTACAGACTTGAGCTACAGCCTCTGAGTCCTGATTAGTAGAATGCATATCAGGCAGAGGACACTGGCTCTACTTTACAGGTTTGATTACAGCCATGTGTAATTGTTTGTTTCAAATCAAAGGTATAGATTCTATGTTATTCATTCAAGGATAAGTGTGATATTGCTTTCAAACACATAATAATTAATTAGTCTGGTTATCGGCTATTGTTCCTGTTAACAAATGATGGAAGCTCTTCTCCTCGCTCTTGGTTGACTTGCTGTTCTGCTTGGTAACAAACATTTCTTCTTCTCTAGCCAAATATTCAAGTTATTTAGTCACCAGTTGTTAGGAAATTGGAAGTCATGAAAACATAAAAGAGTTTTAAGTTGGCAAAACTTAAAATGTGATGTAAACCCATTCATAAGTAGAATAAAAAATTATTAGGCTAAACATTTGCAATCTTTAGTTCAAGCTCATCTACTATTCACCTCTTGGTACTGGACCTACTTTAACTGTCTTTGAACACTTTAAAAGAATCTCTTCACTAGCTTATATTTATACCTACCCACAGAGGCAATATTTAAGCCATGTGTAACTTTCAGAAAGTAACGCCAATAGTTACTTTTCAAAGATTTTGATTTCCAGTTATTATAATAGGAGGTTGATAATAGGAAGAATCTGGCCCTACGATTCTAAGAGAATGACTTGTAGGTTATACACACAACTTTTTTTTAAAGGAATTGCACATTCCATAATTTTCTTTTAGTAAGATAACTAAATATAGTTAAAATGTAGACTATTTTCATCATGAGTTCAGGATTCCCACATTTGGTAAACTTACAACACTCTCCCACCAAAATCTATTCACTTAAGGTCAAAAAGAAATAATTTATCATATTTTTCCTACAACTTATGTTACCTTATTTTTTAAAAAAATACTTCAGTTGCACTTGAAAATCTTCGAACATTACATTTTCAACTGAAGATGGTTCAGGCCAATAGAAATAAATATGTTCTTGCTACATTCCAGACCTGTGCTAAGTTTTATATAAGTGTTATTTTATTTGATCTATACGGCAACCCAATGCGGTAGGTACTTGTAATGGACTAAATTGTGGCCCCTTCAGATCATATGTTGAAGTCCAAACCCCCAGTACCTTAGGATGTGACTACATTTGGAGATAAGGCTTTAAAGAAGTAATTAAGATAAAATGAGACTATATGGCAGGCTTTAATCACATATATATTTAGGACACAGACAACACACAGACAAATGACCATGTGAAGACAAATGAGAAGATGGCCATCTACAAACCAACAAGAGAAGTCTCAGAGTTAAATCAATCCTTGGTCTTAGACTTCTAGCCTCCAGAATTCTGAGAAAATTAATTTTTGTTGTTTAAGCTCCACCCCACTCCAGTCTGAACTATGCTTTTTATAGCAGCCCTAGAAAACTTATACCATAGTGTTTTAATTTCCATTTTATATATAAACTAGGGGCCCGGTGCACAAAAATTTGTGCACTCGGCGTGGAGGGAGTCCCTCAGCCCGGCCTGTGCCCTCTCACAGACTGGGACCCCTCAGTGGATGTCCTATGATGGCCCCAGTCTGCCAGGCACCTTGTGTGTGTGTGTGTGTGTGTGTGTGTGTGTGTGTGTGTGTGTGTCACCACTGGGGACCTGCCCCCAGCCGCATCAGAGGCTCGGAGCAGTCCTCCTGTGTGTGTCTACCTGCTGGGGGCCTGCCCCCAGGCACACTGTGGAGGCTTGGAGCAGGCACCCCCTCTATGTTGATCTCTGACTCTTGCCCTCCCCTGCATGTTGTTCTCTTTTTTGAGCTGTGACCAGGGCTGGGTGCGGCCTGCC
>PVJC01013903.1:7462-31750 GCA_004026665.1 Murina feae | reverse complement strand
CCCCTCGCACAGCAGGTGTCAGCGCTCCATCCTTTCTGTGGTGAATAGCTCCGTTGTGCGGCTGGAGCACATTGTCTGTTGGGCACCAGCTGTCGGGGATGGTGCTGCTGTGACCACCCATGAGCAGGCATGTATGTGAGTCCCTGCTTTCAGTTCTCATGGTCCCATCCTGGGAGTGTGTAGGTGGCTTTTACTTTGAGGCTAGGTGTCCTCCCACTTGGTCTCAGACTCTGCCTCATGGTAGGCATGTCCTTAGGCAGACCTCCCCTCCAGACTGCCTGTCCCTGCCCCCCCTCACCCCTACCCCCCCACCCCTGCCCCTTAACCCCACAGGCCTCTCCCAGCCACTTGGCCGGCTCCCAGAGCTTGGGCAGCCCTGCCCTGCACTGTCAGAGCCCACCAGTTCCTGAGAAAGGGTGGGCACTCCTGTTAGCCCTTTTGCTACTCCTCACCCAAGGAGAGTTTTCCCATTGATTTTTAGAGAGAATGGAAGGGAGGGTTAGAGGGGGAGTGAAGGAAGAAGGAAGGGAAGGAGGAGAGAGAGAGAAACGTTGATGCCAGAGTTGGTTGCCTCCCCCACGCACTCCTTGGGGCGGGGATCAAACCTGCAACCCAGGTACATGCCCTCGACCAGAAATCAACCCTGAGCCCCTTGGTTTGCAGGCCACTGCTCCAATCGCTGAGCAGCACCGACTAGGGTGACTCCTGCTGGCCTTGACCCACAAAGGCAGGGGAGTTGTTTTGTTATTTTTCTGGATATTTTTTATTGTGGTAAAATATATATAACATTTACTATCTTAACCATTTAAATAAATAAATAAATAAATATATATATATAATATTGATTTCAGAGAGGAAAGGAGAGGGAGCGAGAAATAGAACATCAATGATGAAAAAGCATCACTGATTAGTCTCCTCCTGCGTGCCCCACACTGGGGATATGTGCCCCGGCCAGGAATTGAACCCTGACCTCCTGGTTCATCGGTCAACACTCAACCACTGAGCCATACTGGCTGGGCTTCACCATTTTTGAACGCACAGTTCAGCAGCATTAAGTACATGCACATTGTTGCACAACCATCACTGCTGTCGGCATCCAGAACGTTTCCATTGTCCCTGACGGAAACTCTGTCCCCGTTAAAGATTCATGCCCTTCCCCACCCAGCCCCTGGCAGCCACCATGCTCCTTCCTGTGTATGAATTGTTTCATCCCTACCAGCCTGGTCAGTGACGGAGCAGGATTTGGACCTGGTCTGTGCCATTCCAGCCTCTGTGCTCCTTTGGTTGCACTCTGCTCCTCCCTGATCTTGGGTTTCCTAAACGTAGCTGAGCCCCCCAAGCAATGTCACCATCACGGCATTTCCAGCCACGTGCTGAGGCCTGGGCCCCACAGCAGGTCCTGAGCCGGCATTTACTGGGAGCTCCCAGTGGGTCTGGGCTGCATTAAGCCGTCGACACACATGCACGTGCTTGATTCTGCAAAAGCATGGCCAGGAAGACATCATCGACCCCATTTGGCAGGTGAGGAAGTTGCAGTTGGGTAAACTGAGGCTTGTGGCTGAGAGCCTGTGTTCGTTCCACATGGCAAGTAGAACTAACCGTACGCACATTTCCAGGAGCATCCTGAGCTATGATGGACAAATGCTTGGGGAGCAGCCCGGGGCACCCGACATTGGGTCCGCCTCCTGGAGCGGCTGCCCTGTGGGCAGATAAAGGCGGTTATCCGGATAAAGGCTGGTGATTGTGTGGGTGGCATCACAAGAAGTCAGGATGCTGCGGGTAGAGCAGGTTGACTGATCTGATCTGGGAAGATGTCAAGGCTGAATAATAACCCACCTATCTCAGAGCAGTTTCTCACCCTCAGTACTGCTGACCTTTTTGTTCCAGATCATTCCTTGTTGCAAGGAGGGGGAGCGGTCCTGTGCTTTGGAGGGTGCTTGGAAGCATGTGTGCCTCCACCCACCAGACTCCAGCAGCACCTCGCCCCCCAGTTATGATAACCCAACATGCCTCCAGATGTTGCCCAAGTCTCCTGGGGGCAAACCGCTCCGGGCGGACAATCCTGCCTCAGAGTCTGGTATTGCGGCCACGGAATGTGCGTGGGATTCCGTTAGGCCACTGGCAAGGCCCCTTCCCGGGGGCACAGGGCTCCTGAGGCTTGTGGCTGAGAGCCTGTGTTCGTTCCACGTGGCCAGCAGAACTAACTGCACGCACACTTCTGGGAGCGTCCTGAGCTCTGACTGACAAATGCTTGGGGAGCAGCCCCGGGGCACCCGACATTGCCCCGCCTCCTGGAGCCAATGTGTCTCATGGGCGGGAGCAGGCCGGGAGCTGGTGTGCTGCTCCCCAGACGCGGGGCTTCTGTGAGTGAGCATCGGGGTGGGCACGTGGGTTTGCTGAAGCCCACTGAACGCCGTTGGGTTTTCTTTTTTATTTTTTCAAAAATATACTTTATTGATTTTTTACAGAGAGGAAGGGAGAGGCATAGAGAGTTAGAAACATCGATGAGAGAGAAACATCGATCAGCTGCCTCCTGCACAACCCACACTGGGGATGTGCCCGCAACCAAGGTACATGCCCTTGACGGGAATCGAACCCGGGACTCCTTGGTCCGCAGGCCGACGCTCTATCCACTGAGCAAAACCAGCCAGGGCAAGGCTGTTGGGCATTCCTCCTGAGAGCAATTGGAATCTCCCCACGTGTTTCAAGCATGGTATGTGTGTCTGAGAGAGGAGGGCAGAGAGGTGTGGGGAGGGAGAGAGAGGCCTGGACTTGCATTTCCAGGGTCACTAGCGATGCTGTACAAGAAGTGAATCGGGTATGGTCACGCTGGAAAGAAGTGGCAAGACCCAGACCAGCGGGGGGAGCAGGTCCTTTAGGGGAGCACACCCCTGTCTGTGGTGCGAGCGAGAATGGAGCCCTTTACCTGGTTTGTGGAACCAGCTCTTGAGGACAGAGCAGCGTTCTGTCATGTTGTGAGGCACAGTTTTCTTAGTGAGTCTCGTACAGCGACCGTGTCGGTGACCTAAGGAAAGCTCACGCCGGCGAGTGAGTGCTGAGTGGCCTGCGCCATCCCCGCGTGCTTCCTGGCCCCTGCGTAAGCGGGCAGCACCCCCAGGGACAGACGTGGTTAGTAGCACATTTCTAAGCAAGTCAGGCATGTGGGAGATGCCGGGGTGTGGGAGGGAGCTGTGGGGGGGGGGGGGCTGGCGAGAAGGAAAAGAGGAATTCGCTCCTCTGTTCCAGCTGCAGGAAGAGGGAAGAGGTTAGCCAGTGCTGCCTCCCCTTCCTCCTTCCTGGCCCGACGACCTGGTGGAAAAGGAAAAGATGGTTATCGTGTCCTGGGCATAGGAATTCTCAGAATAATTCTGCAAAAACATTTCACATTTTCTGGATTCTGAGGGTTTTTCTGTGTGATGGCCTCCCATGCCCTCCAGGTGTTTTCTGTGCTTCTTCCCGGGCCTGTCAGACACCCAGAGCTCAGCTGGGCTCCCCCTTTCTTGGGCTCTTTCAGAGGCTGTGAGACCCCGTCTCCATCAGGGACACTCTACATATGCTGCAAGCTGGATTGAGAATCCCAGAAGTTCAAGGTTCAGGGTTCTGAATATGTAAACTGTCGCCCTGCTCTGTCAGCCTTGTGAGTTCCGATTCTATTAAATAAGGTTGCTGTAAAAACAGATGTGTCAGTATTAGCCAACCACTGGAAACAACCCGAATGTCCAGCAACAGCAGAACAGATAAATACATCGTGGTGCACAGCAGTCCCCTTATCTGCTCGGCATAAGTTCCAAGACCCCCAGTGGATGCCTGAAACCTCATAGTACTGAGCCCTATGTCTGCTATGGGGTTTTGTTCTGTACATACATCTCCTTTCACTTAAAGAAAGCGCTTTATGAGTCTTTTTTTTTATATATATTTTTTTACTGATTTCAGAGAGGAAGGGAGATGGAGAGAGAGAAACATCAAACACTGGGGATCGAGCCCACAGCCTGGGCATAAGTCCCGACCGGGAATTGAACCGTGACCTCCTGGTTCATAGGTTGACGCTCACCCGCCAAGCCATGCCGGCATGACTTTATTTTTATTTTTATTTTTACTTTTGCGTATCTGAGTTGCCAGCATCCCTGCTCTCGTGCCTTGGGGCCATTCCCAAGTACATAAAGGCGACTTGAATACAGCACTGCCCCACAGTGATGGTCGGTCAGATACCGCGCAGCTGTGACTGCCTGAGCGTGAGGAGGGCACACGCGCGGGCACATGGGCAAAGGGGTGGTTCACATCTCAGGCCGCGAGGAGTGGGTGGGGGCAGGTGTCATCACACTACTCAGGACAGAGAGCAGTTTGAAACCTGTACATTTTTATTTCTGGACTTCCCTGTTTGGTATCTTTGGACCACAGTTGACTATGGATAACGGAAACCATGGAGGGGGGAGGGGGCTGCTCTGCTTAGTGGAACATTATATGACCATGAGAGTTAGCAAACCCTTGCTGCATGCGACGTCCTTTGTGACTCTCACTAACAACGCTAAATAGAAGGGAACCAGATGGGAAAGGGCATGTGTTCATGTAACCATTTACATCAAGTTCAAACCCCAGTAAAACTAACCTGTGGTGGCGTGACCATGACGGCCATTCCCCTCCAGGGGGTCAGTTTGCCTGCAGGAGCTCCTGGGGCCGGCTTGATGATTTGGAGGCTGGTTATGTGAATCAGTCTGTGACACTTTGTGCAGTGAAGATACGCCCACTTCTAATTGTATGTCATACTTTTAAAGGACACACCAGGCCCTAGCCGGTTTGGTTCAGTGGATAGAGCATCGGCCTGCAGACCAAAAGGTCTGTGGTTCAATTCCGGTCAAGGGCACGTACCTCGGTTGCAGGGCACATGCAGGAGGCAGCCACTCAATCTATTTCTCTCACATCGATGTCTCTCCCTGTCTTTCCCTCTCTCTTCCACTCTCTCTAAAAGTCAATGGAAAAATATCCTTGGGTGAGGATTAACAAAAGCAAACAAACCAAAGATGCATAAGTAGCCCTAATTGGTTTGGCTCAGTAGATAGAGCGTCAGCCTGTGGACTGAAGGGTCCCAGGTTGGATTCCGGTCATGTACCTTGGTTGTGGGCACATCCCCAGTAGGGGGTGTGCAGGAGGCAGCTGATTGATGTTTCTAACTCTCTATCCCTCTCTCTTCCTCTCTGTAAAAATCAATACATTGTTTTTAAAAAGACACATAAGTACAAAACCTCTCCTTGCTTAACAGCAATCTGCTTTGTTCACAGTTTGATGAACAATGTGAGTTGAAAGCCATCGAGAAAGAGAAGACGGTGGTAGCCCTGCCACCCAAGGAGGCGAGCAAATGCCACAGAGAGGATCTGGCCGAAGCGTTTCACGTAAGACTTGGATTTGCACTTGATGCCGGCTGTGGGAAATGTTTTAGGTGAAGCAGAAAGGAGCACAGTGTCCTGAAAGCTGCCTTAGAATTCTGTGCTGACACCTTTTTGTTGTTTAGAAAATGCTATTGCCCTGGCCGGGTGGCTCGGTTGGAGCGTCATCCCATGCATCGCAGGGTTTGGGGTTCAGTTCCTGGTCAAGGCGCATACCTAGGTTTCCGGTTCGATTCCCAGCTAGTGCACATGTGGGAGAAACCCACGAAGTTTCCCTCTTACATCTTTGTTCCTCTTTCCTTCCCTCTCTCCCTTCCTCTCTCCCTCTCTTCCTCTTTCTCTCCCTCCCTCCCTCCAAGTTGAACTGTTCTGATTTCCTGAGAGGCCCTTATCGGAGGACTGGCACCCCCCTCTCCCAGATGCTCAATTACTTGTTTCTGTTGATGAGACATAGAGAAGTCATCACACACAGCTACACAGTAGCACAGCCAGTGGTGAATCCAGGTGTTTTGACATCAAAGTTCAAACTCTTTTTTAAAAAACTATTTATTGATTTCAGAGAGGAAGGGAGAGGGGGAGAGAGAGAAACATCAATGATGAGAGAGAATCATTGATTGGCTGCCTCCTGGCCCCCCTACTGGGAATTGAGCCCACAACCCAGGCATATGCCTTTGACTGGAATCAAACCCGGGACCATTCAGTCCACAGGCTGTTGCTCCATCTGCTGAGCCAAATCGCCTGGGGCCAAAGCTCAAATTCTTAACCACTTCCTCTTCACACCCTTCATCTTTTATCATCTATGATGTTGCCAATCCCAGAAACCAAGTTCCTACAAGTTTCTCAAGTGAATTTGAATTCCTAGCCAGTGCAAAACTAAAAAGGGAAGGGGAAGAGAAAGAGAAAGGGAGGGGAAGGGGAAAGGAAGGGGAAGGGAAAGGGAAGGAAAGGGGAAGGAAATGAAGGGAAGGGAAGGGAAGGGAAGGGAAGGGAAGGAAAGGGGAAGGAAATGAAGGGAAGGGAAGGGAAGGGAAGGGAAGGGAAGGGAAGGGAAGGGAAGGGAAGGGGAAGAGGGAGGGGGAGGGGAGGGAGGGGACGGGGTAGGAAGTGGAAGGGAAGGGAAGGGAAATGAAGGGAGGGGAAGGGAAGGCCCCACTCTATAAAACTGTTCTCTGAGGCTGAAGGACGTGGCTTGCTTCATGTGTTTAACTCTCTTTACCTAGAAAACTGAGCAAACATAATGTTGTGTTTGTGTGTTCACTGATAGCCCACCACCTTGGTAAAAACAAACAAACAAACAAACAAACAAAAAAATGACTGGTGAAGGGCATGGGCCACAATTTCAGGGAAGGTGGATGTCCGTGTTTCATGCCAGGCTTTCCTGGAGAAGAATTCAAAGGTCTGTTTAAATTCAAGCCCTGCTGGTTAGTATTTGGAGAGGGAGGAAATATTTTTTCCTTGCCTAGACGTTTTACTAGAAAGTGAGCTTGATTTTCTTTACTGAAAGGAATCCAGAAATCAATTCAGCGTTCCCTGTCACCTCTACCACTTGAGAGAGCTGTCTTGTCAACGTTTTAAAAACAAGGGTACCTTTGCTGCAACCTGAACAGTGCCGTTTCCTTACACAACTACCAACTCAGATGAACTATTTTAATGTTGGTTTGTGTAAAGAGCTTGAGGCTGTGCCTGGCACAATGCGTGCACGGTATAATAATTTTAACTAGTATTGTGTCTAGGGATAGGTCTTCTCTTTGATGTTTTACTTTAATTTTAACGGTGGTGAATGCACAACGTAAATCTTCCCATCGTAAGAATTTGCAAGTGTTCAGCTCAGTGGCGATGAGTACATTCACATTATTGTGCAGCCAAACTCCAGAGCTCATTCATCTTGCACACTCTGCACCCATTGGACCATCTCTCCCTGTTTCTGCTGCTTCCACCTGTTGGCTATTGAGAACAATGCTGCTATGAACACACGTCACAAATATCTCTTCAAGATCCTCTTCCAACTCTTTTGGTATAGCCACACCCAGAAGTGAACTTGCTGGATCGTGTGGTATTCTGTTTTGATATTTTGAGGAAGCTCCATATTGTTTTGTTACAGTAGCTGTACCAGTTACATCCCCAATTCCTATTTTTTCCCCCAAGAAGAAAACGTGTTTCTGGATTTCCCTGTGGCACACTTAGGCTCAGGGTTGTTGTTTTCCACTGTAATTGTAGGGCAGGAGTGCCATCTAATTGAAAAAGATGGGCTGTGGGTTTCCTTCTCTCTCTGCCCTATGTGCTTGCGGCCTTTGATGGTGCAAGTGGCTGGGTGCAGAGTGGGGACTCTGTGGCGGGGGCCCCTCGGCACTTCCTGGCCCACCAGTGAGCGTGGGTTTGCCCGTCTCCCTCCAGGTGGACTTACAGAACGGGCTGTCAGAGTTCTCGGTGACCCAGCGCAGGCTGGTCCACGGCTGGAACGAGTTTGTTGCTGACAACACCGAACCCGTGTGGAAGAAATATCTCGATCAGGTAGGACCACAGGTGCCATTCCCTGCATGTCTAATGGGGAGGGAGGGCAGTCTTTCTTAAAAAAATTTTTTTAATAGGTTTTTAATTGATTTTAGAGAGAGAGGAAGGGAGAGGGATGGAGAGAAACATTGATGAGAGAGACATCTATCAGCTGCCTCCTGCACGCCCCCACTGGGTATTGAACCCAAAACCCAGGCATGTGCCCTGACCCAGAACTGAACCAGTAAACTTGTGGTTCATAGGTCAATGCTCAACCACTGAGCCGCACTGGCTGGGCAGTCGTCTTTCTTTAAATATTCACTGACGGTGTCCTTGGACCAGGCCCAGGGCGTGGGCATCTGTACGACAAAAAAAAATAAAGGCTCTCCTACATTCAGGCTGCTCTCAGCCAGCAGGAGGGACAGCCACGAGGCTGCACTAACCCCCAGGCAGCCATGGTCAGGAGCAGCAGTTGCTACTTCACAGAGGGTTTTCCACCTGCGAGGCACCGTGCTAGCTGAGTGAGTGAGTAAACATTAACTCACTCTATCTTCCTCCTAACCTCCATTTGAGATGAGGAGGGTGAATACTAAGAAATGGAGATATCTCCAGACTGTGTAAGGGTGCCAGATTTAGCAAATAGAGACACAGAATGTCCTGTTAAATCTGAATTTTAGACAGAGGAACAAAAAAAATATATTGTAGTATAAGTAGATCCCAAATGGTGCCTGGGACCTACATCTACAAAAAAAAAAAAGGCTTTTGTGTATCTGAAATGCAGATCTTACTGGGTGCCCTGTTGTGTATCTGGCACCTGGAGCTAAGTGGCAACGCTGGGCAGTGAGCCAGGCACCTAACTGCAGGGTCACTGCCCCCTTAACCGCTGCCTTTGGCACAGGGTGCCGAATGGAGGGCGCACAAATCAAATGCCTAGAAACCACTGGGAAGAGGAAGGAAAAATTGGAAATGGACATGGCTGCAAGTTCCAGTTTAGAAGTGAAGATCCCCATCACCCACCCAGCTCCAGCTCGGAAAGCCCCAGTTAGCAGGCAGATTTTCCCAGATACCTGAAGGCATGCAGGCTGCCTCGGTTTCCTCTCCCTGGCCTTTTGCACCCCTTCTCCCATCCCTGACACCTGCCTCTCCTAACCCTGATCCCTGCCCCACCCCCATCCAGGCTTCAGCTGTGTTCTATTGGCTCAGCATTTAAAGCTTTCTTGATTGGTTGGTTCAGGGACCAATCAGAGCACTCCTTGCAGCATCCTCACACTCTCCTCCAGTCCCCACCCCTTCGTTGATTCTCACCGGGATGCTATTCACTGACACATGTTGGCAGCAAAGTGGTCTCCTGCACGCAGGTGGGTCTGGCTGCCCAGAAGCTTCCTGGAACCCCGGTGTTGGAAGGAGGTAGTGGAGGTTCCTGGAAGTTGGGGTTCAGGGAAGGAGGCGGACACACTGGCTGTGGGGGACATTTTCCTCCTACAGTCAGGGCTCCTCAGTTCTGCCCTGCCTGCCCCTTCCACTAGCCCCTCCTCCCCCTCGTAGTTCCCCAGCCATCGTCCTTCCTGCCTCTGCCCTGTCAACCTCATACCAAGGGTTCTCCTCCAGCCAGGGCCTTTCCAGAAATAAAATCTCTTCACTTTCTAAGAGCGGGAATATGTTTATTCATCTCACCCTTGTCTGTCCCTGGTCCATCTATGGGAGTCCTGGAAGGCATTTTCTTTTGCACCCCTTCTCCCATCCCTGACACCTGCCTCTCCTAACCCTAATCCCCACCTGACGGCCTTGTTCCACCCGCACCCCTTGCTGAGTACAGAACGCCCATCTGCACTCACTTAGTAACTCTTTACACTCGCTGAGCACCTGCCGTTGTGCTTCTCCTGTCTGTCTCCTCCAGTGACGGGGAACTCATCACTTCATAGGGCAGCCCTACTTCTCCACCTCAGGAGACTCGCCTTTAGGAATTCCACCTGAGCAGGACCCAAGACACGCTGCCCTGGAAGCATGAGGCGAAGGTGTATTAGAGTTGGGCTATCAGGGTTCAAATCCCACTTTCCAGCCTTGTGACTTTAAGCGAGTTATTGACTTTCCTTGAGCCTCAGTTTTCCCCATCTCGAAAATGGGACTAACAAACACTGTTCCGAGTTTTCCACAAGAAGGAGCTTAGCACATATCGAGTTGCTCAGTAACTGTTGTCCTGTATCTATAAGTTGGCCCTGATTGGCGCGTAGCCGTTAAGGGCGCAGGTTAAGGAGTCCGTCTGACCTGAAGGATCCTGGGGAAATTCCCTTTCTCTCTGAGCCTCTGGTTGCTTCCTCATCAAGCAGGAGTAATCACAGGTACGTGTGCCCAATACATGATGGCTGATTTGATTGTTGCTGTTTGTCCTGTGCATCACCAGCTCCCTGGTGCAGTGAGGTTTCAACAAGCCCCTCCCTGCCTCTCCCTGAACGTGTGGGCTTAGAAGGGGCTCCAGGAGCCAGGAAGAGCCTGACCATCTGCAGCCAGGGCAGCACTGGGGACACGTGGGGTGTGCTTCCCATTGGCGCTCTCGCCTGTTTGCTGTGTGACCCCTAGAAGCCAGTGCTTTTACAGGAGGAGGACCATTGGATGGCGGGGTCTTTCTCCCCCAACCCTGGGTCACTGTAGCTGTCGCTTGGAAGCCTGGCTCTGGGTAGGGACCCAGGTCACACACTGCTGCAGTTAGAAGCCCAGAGAAGAACCCACAAACCTACCCCCCGCTTTCATTTTTCAGTTCAAGAACCCCCTGATCCTGCTGCTGCTGGCCTCTGCCTTGGTGAGCATCCTCACGAAGAACTATGAGGACGCCATCAGTATCACCGTGGTGAGTGCATGGCGCCCGGGGCAGCACCAGCCCCCAGACCCGGCTGCCTAGGCGCTTGCTGGGTGCTTGCTTACTTACTGTGCAAGGAAAACAGTGTTTGGCTGTTGAGGAAAAAAAGAAAATGCAGCAGAAAGGAAGAGAAGCACATCCACGTCCCCTGCCCACGTGGGGGTGTCAGGGTGGATGTGGCCATCACTCCGTTGGTGGATGCCCAGGTGGCTTCTGTTCTTTGCCATTTGGAACACTGTTGCAAGGGGTTCCTCTCCCATGACCCGATGGAATTACTCGATCTTGGCTGTGCATGCAGCCCTAGCCAGTTTGGCTCAGTGGAAAGAGCAATGGCCTGAGGACTAAAGGGTCCTGGGTTCGATTCTGGTCAAGGGCACATGCCCAGAAGAGGGCGTGCAGGAGGCAGCCAATCAGTGATTCTCTCTCATCATTGAACTTTCTATCTCTCCCTCTCCTTCCTCTCTGAACTCAATAAAAATATTTTTTTTTTACAAAAAGGGTAATTGTTTGTAATCTATTACCTAGAGAGAACCACTGAGCATCTTAAAGTTTTTTTAATTTAGGTGAAAAGTCACATAAAATAATCATTTTAAAGTGAACAATGCAGCGGCATGTAGTACATGCACAGTGTTGTGTGACCACCCCCTCTATCTCATTCTAAAACATTTTCATTGCCCTAAAAGGGAACCCCATACCCATTCTAGTCGCCCCCATCCCCTCTCCTCAGCCCCCGGCAACCACCAGTCTGCTTTCTGTCTCTGTGGAGTCACTAATCCCGGATATTTGATTCAAATTGTAACCACACAATATGCGACCTCATGTCCGGCTTCTACCGAACCCCTTTTAATGGATGTCACTCCGGCTTTCTCTGTCTGTCACGCACTCCTAAAATACAAACACGGACTCATTCTACACCATGACATTTGCTGCTTGTTTAAAAGGCTGGGGTTAGAGCCACACCTTCGGATGTGGAAGGGTGTGTACAGGATGCTGTTGAGTGAAAAGGCAGTTTGTAAAAGAACAGGTCTACCCTGTAGGACCCTGTGTGATAAGTGTGTCTATGCAGAAAAATCCAAAGGGCACCCCAAAACATGAACCTCTCCATGGCAGGACTTGGGGTGACTTTGCTGTTCTTTTTTGGCTTATCTCTTTTCTAAGTTTCTGCACACTGCCCTTATTTTGCAAACAAAAAAGAAATATATTTTGAAAGACGATGACCTCCCCTCACTCCCCGGACTCCTGTGCTGCGCAGCCGTGATAACGCCCCTCCGTTTGCTCCTTAGGCCGTGCTGATCGTGGTCACTGTCGCCTTCATCCAGGTGTGTATTTACTTCGGAGGCCCCAGTTGGGGTGACCGGGTGTGGCGGGAGCTCTGTGGAACCCCCACCTTTGAAAAGCATGTTTGATGTGCTTCCTGCCAGGAGTACAGGTCGGAGAAATCTCTGGAAGAGCTGACCAAGCTGGTCCCTCCTGAGTGTAACTGGTAAGTCAGAGACCCCCGGGACTTTTTGGTTCATCAGGGGAGCCAGTGGGCTGGTGGTGAGTCTGGCACAATCTGTATCCCTTATGGGGTGACCTGGGAAAAGCATGTCGTACTGGGGTTCTGGGCTCGTCGTCCTGCCCGTGGATAACCTGAGTCCTTGGGTGTGTCATTCAACTTCTCTGAGCTTCCAGTCTGTCATTAGCATCTAATCAGGGTGCCTGGCCTGGGGGCCACGGATGATGGAAATGGCCTCGGGAAGAGGGTGCCCCTGAAACCCATCGTACACTGTGCAAAACTGTGCATTTCCCCAAAAGACAGCGTCAGAGGTTTCATTGGATTCTCAAAGGGTGGACTCGAGAGGCTGAGATGCGGGGCTTTAACAAGCCGAGGCATCAGGACATGGGTTGAAGGGTGAGACGACATGGGAATGAATTCCAGGGAATTGGCTAGCAGCCCACCAGCCTCTCTCCTGTCCAGGCATTTCCACGTTGCTGTTTGTGATCGTGCAGCCCTTGCCAACGACATTTAAAAAGGAAAAAGACAAAAATATCTGTCAGTACCTCGTGGGCATTTCTGCTTAGTGCGGTGCTGTGCCATAGAACTTTCTGGCATGTTCTGTAATCTGTGCTGTCCAGTACATGTCTAGTCAAATATGGTTATTGAGGATTTAAAATGTGGCGAGGGCAGGTATTACATGACCTGAGGTATTCTGGAAGGACTTCAGCATACAGTATATTTGAGTATATATGGCACCACTGAGCCACAGGGCTGGCGGATAGGAAGATCTTGTGAGATAGAGTTCCACCTCTCAAGGAATCAGGAGAGTGTGTGTGTGTGTGTGACATAGGCAGAAAATAATGAATAACAAAATAGAGACAAAAAGGATAGTGGAGGCACGAAGAGGAGGACTCAATGCTGGAAGGGTCTCTGGGGACAGTAAACCTGTCTGGGATTAGTGATGGGATGGATCAGGCTGTCAGAAATCCAGGTGTGTGATGTGTGGCCTAATCCCGTGAGCAAAGGGAAGCATAAATGATTGATGTGGTTCGATGTGATCGTAAGTTTAAATATCAAGTCTTGACATTTTAGGTGAATAGCTACATTATTGATGTCCTCAGAATTTTGCTTCTAAAAGACATTTTATTCTCAGGAACAGTGGTGACAGGCAGCCTGGCAGAGTTGAAAGAGCATCACAGATATGCAGCCTCACTCTCTGGGTCTCCAAAGCCTGGTTTACAAATTAGGGGAAACACCTGCCATGCAGACCCTCCCTGCACTCCCTCCACCCTTTGTGCAGCCATTAAATATTTATGGAGCACCTACTGTGTGCTGGGAAAAATAGTGCTGGGGTTATAACGGCGAACATGATTAGGTGCATTAGAGCCAACAAGACCCCTCAACACACAAAGCCCCACAAAAATCAAACAAAAAGCCCTACAGGGATACAGTGGTGGCTGGTGGAGGAGTGGGGACAACTTCAAATAGCTGGAGGCCAGGCCCCCACCCCCCAATCTGACATTTAAAGGAAGCTGACATTTAAGTTGAGGCCTGAGAAAGTTAAGGAGCCAGCCATGGGAAGAGCTGAGGGAGCAGCCGGCGTGTATTAGATGGCTGCTGTTGGCTACAAGGAACAGAAAACTCAACTGCACAAACCACAAGGAAACTGTGTTGTCTCATAGCAAGGGACCTGAGGGGGCCGGGCAGTGCAGTTCATTAATGGAAGATGGCACCAAGGACCTAGTCCTCTTAATGTCTTCACTCTGCCATCCTCAGCTGGTTGACTTTCTCTGGCTGATTCCCCTCATGGTCCTCGTTGGCTGTGACAGCTCCAGCATCACAGCCAGACATGAAGGATCAAACAGGAGAGGAGTGTGTGTGTGTGTGTGTGTGTGTGTTTACAGGTGCATGAGGCCCATCAAATGTCCACTCGTGTCTCAAAGACCAGTGTTACAAAACATGCCTGTGCCTAAGCTAGTCGTGAGCAGATGGGATCACTCCCGTGATCTCAGCCAGTCAGGACCCATCCCTGGAGCACACAGTCGTGGGGGGAAGGGTGGAGACCGGAACAAGGTTGAATTCTATTAACAAGGAGGAGAGGAATGCCTGCTCCATCATTCAAGGTCACCAATGACCTTGAGACTAGAAAGAAGTGGGTGTGTTCAAGGGCTGGCTGGTGTGAGGAGGAGACAAGTCTGGACCGAGAGGGCCTTAGCAGGGCTTTTGGGTTTGATTGCAAGGTCATCAGAGAGCCACGGGAGCGTTTGATGTTGTGTTCTAAGAGCTCTCTGCTGTGTGCAGGATGAGTTGAGGCCAGAGGGGAGGCAGGAGTCCACCTGGGAGGCCACTGGAGGAGGGTGGTTTGTGGTGGGATTGCAGTTGCAACCTGTGCACAGAAGCACGTCCGTTGTCTAGAGGTGGACGGCCATGAGCAATGTCCTGGCCTGTGGGAGGATGGTCCTGGGCTGCTCGGACACCTCCGATGCTCCTCGGGGCTCTGACCAGATTCTGCCATCCCTGAGATCTCAAGACGGCCTCTGCACACCCGGGTAGTGTCTTCTCTGAGGACACAAGCTACTGCCTCCATTAAGGAAGCTTTAGCGCCGCTGACCTAGAGCTGCAGGATGGAGCCGTGTGGCCCAGCCTCGTGTCCAGGCGGGTAAACAGGGAAAGCTCCGCACTTCAGACAAGGACCAGGGTCTCCCAGAAGCCGCACGTCCTCCCAAACATCTTCTAGGACACAGGAGTTTAAAAACTAACACCACGAGGGTTTGTCCATACCCGAAAGGGAAAGTGTTTCTACCATCTTTGCTCACATTTATCAAAATGCATAGAACCGGGATGCTAACATCCACACTTTGGCTTTTTACTGTTTCAAATGCAGCGTAAGAGAAGGAAAGCTCCAGCATCTGCTGGCGCGAGACCTGGTTCCCGGGGACATCGTGTCTCTCTCCATCGGAGACCGGATCCCTGCAGACATCCGTCTCACTGAGGTGAGGGTCCCAGGCCCTGGTCGGTGGGATATGCAGACACTTAGCTTCTCGGAGGCGGACATTCTCTCTCACACACACCCGTGCACACACGTGCACACACATGCACCAAACAAGCCAGGGAGTCAGCAAACAAGCTAATTTTAAGCACAAAGCCCCTCAAATTATATTTCATAAATCAAGTCCTCTCAGTTCAGCTATAAGCATAACACATTGTGGTTGCATGACTCTAGTTTATACAGACTGCAGCAGCAAATTGAACCAGGGTGGGGTTGAGGAACGAGGCAAGAGTTCCTTCTGGAAACAGCTGCACTGATGTCAGAAAGAGTGATCGCAACTGCTGAGGAGTGAGGAGGGAACCGGACCGATGCAGACATGAAAAGTAGCACAAGCTTTTTACAGTTGCTCAGTTTGGGGCCACGGGGTGTAGGCAAGCTCTTTCCCTAACCTTTGTGGGTGCCGGGGTGCCACAGCCTCACCAAACAATACCCGAGGCTCCGAGATAATCCTGGATCCTCGAGCAAAGGTTAAAACAAGTTCAGAGAGATCTGTTGATGGGAGTAATCTATTTTATGACTCTTTCCAATAACGCCTAAGAATTGTTCAAAGCGGTTAGTGATAGGGGATTAAGCACAGGTTATCTGCCCGGTTTATTTATTTTCTCAAGAGTTGGAGAGTTAATAGCATGCTGTTCAAAGGTGGTGTGAAGGGCGGGGGGCGGAGATAGGCGAGGAGGCCAGGAGCCAGCTCCTGGGCCCTGTTTTACAACATGCTGGGGCTTTGAGGTCGAGGCAGGGCCAGAGGGCCACTCAGGCTTCTCTGCCTCTCTGCCCTGACTTTCAGATCTCCAGGCAGGGCAGGCACGAGGCAGGGGTGTGGGGGGAGGAGGCATTCTCTCTCAACCTCATGCTGGTGCCCCTTTCTATACCAGAATGGATGCCTTACCCTCCGCTCCTCCCTGTGCTAGTATTCAGCGCGTGGGTCTGGGGCACTGGGATCCCTTTAAAGTAACTTGTCCCCCCCCGCCCCCAAAAGCCTGGGAAGGCAGTCTGACACTGTCCACTTCCCCGCTAAGAGGGGGCACTGCCCCCCAACCTGGGGATTCCAGAAGAACAGGGTTGGTCCTGATACTGGGCATCTCCACCACAGGTGCTATGGAGAGGCAGTGCTCCTAAGTGGTTAGTGCGTGGAGGCTGAGTGTTAGCCTGAGTTTGAACCTGATGCCTGTCATTCACAAGCTGTGTGACCTGCAGCAAGTTACTTAACCTCTCTGAGCCTCAGTTTCCTTATCTGTAAAATGCGGGGGGGGGGGTAATAATGCCCAAAAGGTGCTTGTAAGGAGCAAGTGACTTCATAGGTGCAAAGTGCTCAGAAGGGTGCCTGGCACCGATGAGTGATGGGTGCGTGTTGGATGTCAGGGGGCCCTGGGTTTCAAAACCCCACCCAGTACCTGCTAGCATGTGACTTTGAGGGAGGGATTGGCCTCTCTGAGCCTCAGTTTTCTCATCTATCAAAGGGGATCATGTTCATTCCCACCTTGCAGGGTTATCATGAAGAAGAAGCAAGCTAAGACCTGCAGCCTACTTGGCGCAATGCCTGATGTGGGTTAGCAATCACCGAGAATTAGCTGCTGGTTTTATTGTTTATCGTTACCAGTCTCTGCAATAGTTCTTTAAAATAATTTTTAAAACCCCAAATAACATCTTTACAACTTAACTGGATTGTACCTGGTTGTTGACACCATAAGGGTTTAATCCAAGCAACCACCTGTGAACACTCTGCAGGTTTCCTTTTTGGTATGTTGCAACTCCATTGGACAACATACCAACAGAGTTGCAGCACAGTTAATAGTTCTATTAGCTCTTAAGCTCTGAGATCTAGGAGAGTGTATATATATATATATATATATATATATATATATATATATATATATATATATATTCTGAAGCCACTTAGGGCCAGGAAACAGCAGGTTCAAGAAAGTTCTTCAGCCTGGCCAGTGTGGCTCACTGGTTGAGTGTTGACCCGTGAACCAGGAGGTCACTGTTCGATTTCTGGTCAGGGCACATGCCTGGGTTGCAGTCTCAATCCTCATCATTGATGTTTCTATCTCTCTCTCCCTCTCGCTTCCTCTCTCTAAAAATCAATGAGAGAGAAACATCGATCGGCTGCCTCCTGCACGCCCCTTCCTGGAGGTGGAGCCTGAAACCCAGGCATGTGCCCTGACCAGGAATCAAACCGGTGACCTCTTGGTGCATAGGACCATGCTCAACCAACTGAGCCACACTGGCCGGACAATATCCAAATTTCTTTATCAATGCAATTGGATCCCAACCAGTTTTCACAAGTGCTCTGCTGTAGTCTAGCTAGTCCCCATACGTGGACCAGACTTCCTGCCTTTGCCTGTGCCCTCTCATCTTGGTAGAGCCCAGTCTTCCATTCAGTGCTCCCTGGGGCAGGGGCAGCTCTCCTCCCCGCTGTGGCTTCAGCACCAGCGTCCACCTCTGCCCACTCCCAAGAACCTGTACCCCAAAGGGTGGGCTGGTGCCAATGCTCCTGGCTTCTGTCCTTTCAGTGCTGGTGGCGTGCTGAGGGAAGTCTGTTCTTTGGCTCCCCCATCTCAGTTGCTTTGATCAAGTATGTGATTACCATGTTCTCCCCCCATCAGTTGCCCAAATTGCCTTATTTTCCCTCCCTAGAGAGACTGCCCTATTCACTCACCAAATGCCTGCTCACTCTGCAAGGTCTGATCCAATCCCAGAACCCCAAGAAGCCCTTCCTCCCAGCTCATCCCCGCCACACCCCACACCAGCCACTCCACCTTGCACTTCCCACCCCAACCCTCTGCTGTAGATTAGGTCGATTAGAACATCAGATGGTTCCAGGTACCTCTCTCACAGCTGGTGGAGGGGTTCCCTTCTCAGGGTTGACTTGTTTTTATTACAGTGCTACTTAAATGTGAACAAGCATATAAGTTTGAAGTACAAATTCCATGTGCTTCACACTTATATACAACTGTAAACCTAAGCCAAATTTTCAAATCAAGTACATCTTATCCAAATTATTGTCAGTTCCCACTAGACAGTGTTTGGGAATGAAATCTCTGAGTGCCATTGGGATGTGGTGCCAATTTCTGCTGCCCAGGCCTCTGGGTTAGCAGCCTGTGGTGCTGGGTGGCTCAGTTCTCCTATATTTTCCTTTCACTATGGGTTAGGAGCTGCCTCATGAGATTATTCGACTTTCCCTTGATGTCCTGGGGATTAAAAAGCACAGATGCAAACTCTAGATCAGTTGGTAGCTGTGTTTGACTTGAAATCAGGGGACAAAAATCAGAACATGACCTGAGATGAAGATAAATCTGCCTATTGGCGCGAAAGGGCCAGGGATTTCTCTCTCGCATCATGGAGTGTCCAGAAGTGGAGTGTCCATGGAATGAAGGACCTGGGCTCCCCAGCCCCCACTCTGCCTTCCCTGGTGTGGCCATCCCCTTGATGCATGTAAGGTGGTTTCTGGAACTCCAGGATAACGCTAGGCAGGGGACCGAGGAAGGTAAGAAGGGCAAAAGGGGCCCATCGGCTCTGCCACCTTCAAAGATCTTCCCCAGTACGATGGTGACTTCTTATGTCTTATTGTCTCATTCTGGAGACATTGAGCTAGTTGCAAGGGAGGCTGGGAAGTAGGATTGTGTGGTACTGAGCTAGCTGCAAGGGAGGCTGGCAAGTAGGATTGTGTGGTACTGAGCTAGCTGCAAGGGAGGCTGGCAAGTAGGATTGTGTGGTGGAGCACATCACCGCTCCCAACACCAGGGGGCTCTGTTACAGAGAAACAGGAATGGGCATTTCATAGCAAGTGGTAGCCCCTGCCTTCTTGGGGACTGGGATCCCATGGCATTGGGAATATTTTTAAAGATTGTTATTGAATTTTAAAATGTTAAAATCAGAGAACTCCCAGCTCCTATTTGAGAAATACTGACCTAACAGTTCTTTTGTGAGTTTGCAGGAAGATAGCTCCTCTCTCTAAGTGGATCTTACATGCTCAGATAACAGGGCCCCAAGGAGTCGTCCCATCCTAGGCCCCTAATGTCCTCAAAAGTGCCTGTTAATAGACCGGCCACAGCAGACTCACCTCTTGAGCAATACCTGCTGGGTCTGTGGTCAGTTTGGAAGATGGTTGAGAGGGCAGTTTTTGGAAGCAGAGCCTTGGCTCAACCTCTGCTCTGCCACTACGTAGCTGTATAACCTTGCACACGTTACTCACTGTGCCTCAGTTTCCCCATAGGAAAGACTGAGGAGATAATAGCATCTTTCATGGTGGGTGTGAAGATTAAGAGATAAGCTGTGTGACATGCTCACTGCAGGGCTTGGCACACAGTAGATGTTAAAGAAATGCTGGCACCTTCCTCCTTTTCTGGGTGGGGGGGGGGGAGAAGAGAGAGAGAGAGAGAGAGAGAGAGAGAGAGAGAGAGAGACAGACCATGTTTCTGGTGTTGATATGACCTTGGGTTGTCACTGAATAACCTGACTCATTGATGCTCAAACCTCACCAATTTCATGGGCCTCCTTCAAGGGGGCGTGGGGGGCAGCACGTGGAATGTTAGGTGAAAGGCACAGGTGCTTTGAAAGGTGCATTCTAAATTAGCCATTGCCTGTGTGTTCTTGAGATGTCATCTTAAAACTTAGAATAATGCAAAGGAAGATACAAGACTTCCCTGTTTTTTGAGAAGGGCCACACATCCGAGCCTTCTGACTCGTGCGGCATCTCGGGTCGCGTGCTGGCTGTTGTCCCCTGATTTCGAGGAATTCTATGCTGTCTGTTGGCAATGGACGCGAAGGTGTTAGACATCGTTCTGTGCTGTGAAAAAACCAGTGCACAGGGCGAGAGGGCAGATTCCACGGCCTTTCCCTCTGCTCCCCCAGGTCACAGACCTCCTGGTCGACGAGTCCAGTTTCACGGGAGAAGCTGAGCCATGCAGCAAGACGGACACCCCGCTGACCGGCGAGGGGGACCTCACCACCCTGAGAAACATCGTCTTCATGGGGACCCTGGTTCAGTACGGGAAGGGCCAGGTGAGCCCTGAGACGCCCTGGGGGCCGTGGCTTCTGTCACCACGAGGCTTACAGCCTCAGACCTTATGCTTCTCTCTCCTGAGCCCAGGGGGTCGTGATCGGAACGGGGGAAAGGTCTCAGTTCGGAGAGGTGTTCAGGATGATGCGGGCTGAAGAGGTAAGGCCGCGGGGGGGGGGGGCTGGGGTTTTCTTGTGAGCCGGGGTTCGAGATCTTCTTGGGTGGTGATGCCAGTCCTGCCCACGTGTTAGGAATGAGGATCATGTGGTTAATATGAGTATAATTTTTAAAGATTAATTTTTATTTTAAGACGTGTTAGGATTTTTGTCAAGATATAACTTACGGTCGGTCAGGTGCACAGACGTTGCATGCAGAGGCCAGTGAGTGTTTATATGTGTGAACCCCTGTGCAATTGTCACTCAGCGCAGGATACAGATGAGCCGGGCAGAAGCTGGGGGATGCTGCCGGGAAGTCATCTGAGAAACCCCTTTGTTCCCATCCTTGCAGACACCTAAAACTCCTCTCCAAAGAAGCATGGACAAGCTGGGGAAGCAGCTGACTCTTTTCTCGTTCTTCATAATTGGTGAGTGAAGCTTCTGCACTCGGTCCTAGGGACTGGGGAGCACGTTCGGATCAGCCCAGCTGTTGCTCAGACAACTTGCTGCTCACCTGGGTGAAGACAGGGATTGCGGTCAGAGACTCTGACAGTGACAAAAGGCTTCTGTGTTAGTCAGACGAGGCCACTACGGTAACAAGCAGCCCCGGCCTTGCAGTGACTTAACATGGCCGAAGTTTATCTCCTGTTCATATTATAGTCCGCGGGCATATTCTTGGTCTGGTGCAGCGGTCGCCAGCTGGTGGTCCATGAACCACTGGTGGCCCATGAGGTCCAAAAGGCTGGTGACCGCTGGTCTAGTGGCTTTTCTGGACAGCTCACCTTCAAATGCCAGCTCAGGGGCCCTGGCCCCCACTGTATCTTTGCTTTCCCTTCCTCTGGGTCCTTGGAACTGGTCGCAATTCTATTAGCCAGAGAACACAGAGGCTTGTGTGGGAAAACTTTAAGGCATGGACCAGGAAGTGAAGTCATCACTTTGTCCATGTTCGTTGGTCAGATGGAGTCACACAGCCTTGCCTATCTGCAAGGGAGACTGGAAGATGTGCGTTAGCCAGGTGCCCAGCCCAGTGGTATTTCTATGCCACTAAGTAGGCTGTGCCTGGTCTTATGCCTCATGGCTTTTGGCAACACATCAAAACCAGCATCCACATGATGCTGAGGCCCTGAATTCAGGTCTGACACCTGAGCATTCCTGTGCAGCTGCCCTGGCCCCCTCCCCTGCTGCCTCCTGCTGTCTCCAGCTCTGGCTTTGAGTCTGTGTCCTTCGTTCCCAGCCTTCAGGGGCACCCAGTGCTTTGCCGCTAGTAGATTCCAATAAGCATTTGTTGAGTTAATGAGCTAATAAAGGAACAAGCCAGAACCACTCACTGCCATGGCATGAGCAGTGATAAGAGACAGTACTGGGGCAGTTCTTGGGAGAATCAGCCATCCCTTCCAGCAGCAGCGCGTTTGTGCCTCTGGTCACCCAGATGCATGATTTCATTACTTGAGTGTTTTATGACACACTAGACCGGTTCTGGGGCCGCCAAGATGAGTAAAACGCAGCTTCTTTCCTCTGCAGGGCCCCAGGCAAATAGGGGAGAGACACCTGAACAAATAGAAAAGTGTTACTCTGGTTTGGAAGGGTTGGGAAGACTCCAAGGAGGAGGTGATGTTAAACCAGGTCTTGCAGGATGAGTAGGAGTTTGCCAAGTGACAAAAGAGGGGGTTGGGGATTCCGGGCAGGGAAGAAGTAAGTTCCAAAGTACAGAAGCTATCCCCAGTCCTGTACGACTTGTAGGAGGCGGTGAATTCAGCAAAGTGGTTAAGAGGATGTGCCCTGGAGTCAGGGCGCTCATTCTGTCATGCCGGGGACAGCCCTGCTCTCCGTCCCTCCCTGGCCACCCCTCCCCAACATCCCCGTCCAGCCTTCTTTCCAAATTCACGCTTCGGGTGAACTGCTCAGTTTGCTGACTCACTCGGTTTACTGTTTTTAAGTAGCTCTGTGCCCTCTCCCCTCCTCTCTGCCCTCCTTTGTCCTGGAGCTTGATGAAAAATGGGTTTTAATCTGCCAAGTCTGATGACAGCCAGTGGGGCTTTGTGCTGTGAGAGGACAGTGGGACTGTGGAGGCCAAGAGGAGTGGGAGGACCAGTGACACCAGGGAAAGTGGCTGGGAGCGCCACTTACTGGCCGTCCTTGGCGTTGCGTGCTGCCCGGGCATCAGGGCAGACTAGGATGCCCAGAGGCATTTCACATCGCAAAGCAGGGACTGGAATCCGTGGCCCTCCAGCCAAACTGGATTCACCACCTCGTTTTGTAATGGCCCACAAGCAACGGATAGCTTTCACATTTTTAAGTGATTGAAAAAAAAATCAAAAGAAGAATAATCTACACTAATAAAAGAGAAACATGCAAATTGGTGTCACTCTGTTACACCCACCAGTCAATCAGGATGGGTATGCAAATTAACCCAACAAAGATGGCGGTTAATTTGCATATACAGGCATGGAGCGAAGGCTGAAGACAGTGTAGAAGGAAACCAAGCACTGCAGAAGGGAGCGAAGCAGCGGAGACAGAGGGAGCCGAGGCAGCAGAAAAGGGAGCCCTATTCTTGCAGGAATCTTCCTGCAACAGGCCTCTAGTCCTATATAATAAAGAGCTAATAGGCTAATTAGACCAAACCATCCAGATGACCCTACAGACAAAGCTGGGGCTGCGAGGGCCGAGCCCCTTACATGGATTTCATGCATCAGGCCTCTGGTATTTCCTAACATGAGAAGTATATGAAATTCAAGTTTCAATTCAAATTCAGATGCGGTGT
Organism: Murina feae; assembly: GCA_004026665.1. Taxonomy (NCBI): domain Eukaryota; kingdom Metazoa; phylum Chordata; class Mammalia; order Chiroptera; family Vespertilionidae; genus Murina; species Murina feae. The sequence continues at coordinate 8,575 of PVJC01013903.1, read as the reverse complement.
TTATAATTACCATTTAATTAGAACATAGCCACGCCCACTCGCCTGCTACCTACAGTGGCCAGGCTGAGTTGCAACAGAGACGATGTGGCCCATGAAGCTGGTTACAGAAGTTTTCGGACGCGCGCTCCGGACGATGGAGTGACCCGCAGGACACAGTGCTGTAGTGGGCGCTGCTCCTTCTACCCCAGTAGCCTCGAGAACAAATAGCAAGTAGATGTGCTTCAAGTTGTCAAATAGGCAGTATTCACAGGACTGTCCCCAAGACGAAGTTGTTTATAAAAAGTTCCAAGTCAGGGGTCCTACAAGGCCATTGCCTTGCACTAAGCCACTACTCCTCAAGTTAAACGAAAGCTGAGTTAAATTGGCACGTGTGTGACCAGCCCACAAAACCATTCAGGCCTTTGACTTCATAATAAATATTTCAAGAATTGTTCTAGAGGGGCTGGAGTTTTGAAACTGGGTTCCATGGATCACCAAGGACCCAAGTGGCAGATGCCGGGCAGCAGTGTGCCCTGGTAAACGGTTAACAACTTTCCAGGGCAGAGTAGCGTTTGCCGGTTTCTGTGGTGTCAACACTCTCTGCATGGCCCGCTTCAAGCTGCCCGTGTGACGTCATTGAGCATGATTTGTGAGATGTGCACACAGGCTTGTGTGCACCCCTGTCTGCAAACTGCAGCCTTGTGCAGGGAGGCTCGGGGAGGGGGTGGTTCTGATCCTAATGGGTAGGGCTCCAGACTCACTGCCCACCCCTATTCATAACAGCTTCTGACCTCCAACCTTTTGCATCTGGGTTTATTTGGATTCCTGCTAAGATTTCATTTGACTACTGAGTTTTGTAGCTAATTATAGTATGAATAAAACAACCACCACATGACAAATCAGTACTTGTGATCACACACACACACACACACACCCATACTAGAACCACCACCACCACCACACAGCTCACAACTTGCCCTGCTCTCGTTCCTACAAAACAGCTGATGATCTTTAGCAAATCCCTCAGTGTCAACAGGAACGCCACTCACCTCTCACTCACCTCTCACTCACCTCTCACTCACCTTCTCACTCACCTTCCCACTCACCTTCCCACTCACCTTCTCACTCACCTTC
>PVJC01013902.1:0-37286 GCA_004026665.1 Murina feae | reverse complement strand
AAATGCCAGAATAATTGTTGTAGATTTTGCATTTGTTTTTATGATTGTTTTTGATCTTCTCAACTATAACATTCTCCATTATGATTATTGATTTCTTGAAGTCATACTCACTTTTTTGACAGGAACATATTTTCTTATCAACTTCCTTCTTTCTACTCGGATGTGTGATAATAATAAACTCAGTTTTAACTGGGATAAATCATCATTTTTTTATTGATTTCAGGTGAAGGGAGGGAGCAATAAGCCCCTGGTATGGGGTGAGGTGGGCACATTGAGAACCTCGGCCTCAGCACGGGGTCAGCTCAGCGATTAAAGCTCAGCCTTCCAACCCCGAAAGGCTCATTGCCGTTGCCTCAGGACATAGCATTCTTGCAGTCATTAAATAAAGAAACTCCCACTTGATGAATAAAACAGCAAAACTTATACCTGTGGGGCTTTTGAAAAATTTCTAGGTGTTTGAGTTTCTATTAAGTGGAACATCAGAAAAGTAATCAAATACACCTATGTTTTGCAGGGAACTCCATAATGCAGTTATTGTGTGTGCAACCTATAATAAGTGCTTTTATTTTGTTTTATTTTATTTTAATCCTCACCCAATGATATGTTTTCTATTGATCTTAGAGAGAGATAAAGAGAGAGGGAGAGAAGGGGAGAGAGAGAGAGAGAGAGAGAGAGAGAGAGAGAGAGAGAGAGAGATCAGTTGCTCCTGTAGGATCAGTTGCCCAGGGCTCAAACCCCACACCCGAGGTGTAGGAATCACGCCTGCAACCTTCTGGTGTGTGGAATGATACTCCAACCAACTAAGCCACCCAGTCAGGGCTATATTAAGTGCTTTTAATGATCAATTTTCAGTGACTTAGTTATAAAACCGATGAAGAAATTTTAAAAATAATGTAGCCCTGATACTCTAGCCTTAATTGATAACTATAAGCAATGTCTACTCATGCTTCCATTATGTCTTAGGTGCACAGGGCAGGCCTCTTAAGGTGCGCATCTTTAAAAGATGGGGATTTACCTTCCTTTTCGCTGACTTCAGTTTAGTGGAGGTGGAAACTTCCTTTCATAGTCGTTTTTGGTCAGAGCTCTCTGAGATTTACTAACTAACCCTGGTACAATCACAGCTGTTTTCCTCATTGGAAGGAAGGTGGTGGCAGCCCCTGAAGAAAATAAATGGCTGTGGTGTGGAAATGTTCCTGTCTCCTCTAGTGTAATGAAGCTAGTTTAGCCACTTCAATATGCAACGGTCAGTTGTTGAATCATCGAGGAGGAAATGGTTCCTGGGCGCTAGGTATAAGATATTTTGCTTTCAAACACCTTGAGCTCAGAGTTTGAAATAACTGTTGCTTCACTATGGGTAGCACAGAATCCATATATTTTACTGTTTAAGCGTACTTTGGAATATGTACTATTTTACATATAGTCCAAGATCTTGCACTATAGAGAAAGAGAGTCATGCAATAGAGTGAAAGAGAGACGGAAAGACAGAGAGAAATATTAATGTGAAAGAAATATATCGATTGGTTGACCAGGGCTGGGGTCAGGGAGGAGCCTGCAAACCTGAGTCTCATTAGTCCACAGGACAACGCTCTATCCACTGAGCCAAACTTGCTAGGACTGGACTGAAATTTTAATGGCTGGTTAGTTTTTCTGCAGTTGGTCCTTGTGTGGAAATGTGATTGCTATTATTTAATTAAAATCAATAATAGATTGCGGGTATTATGAAGAAGGAATATATACTATAATGTAATATCATTTGCAACCTCCTTGGATGATTTTTCAGAAAGCAAAAACACTATTGGAAGGTTATCCATAAAAAATAATATATTAAAGGATATAAAAATAGCACACTCTCCCCTGTCTTTTTCAATTTGAATAAAAACTTACTTTTTAAAAAAATTCTTACCCAAGGATACTTTTCCCATTGATTTTTTTTTTAGAGAGTAGAAGGGAGGAAGGGAGAGAGAGAGAGAGAGAGAGAGAGAGAGAGAGAGAGAGAGAGAGAGAGATTGAGAGATACATTACATGGGGGCCAGAGAGAGAGATTGAGAGAGAGAAGAGAGATATATACATGAGAAACAGATAGTTTCTCCTGATGCAACCTGCCACAGAGGCACACGCCCCTTGACTGGGAACGAAGCCTGTGACTCCTAGGTCCTCTGGGCAGTGCTCTACCCACTAAGCCAAACCTACAACGGCTAACGGCTCGCTTTTAATGGAGGTAACCCTAAGCTTTTTGAAGTGTAACCTGCGTCAGACTAAAGTGACATTTCGATTAAGCCACGGTTGTGCTCTAAAATACTGTTAACTCTGTATTACTGCTGGGAGCCTTAATTGGACTACAGAGTCTTACTAAAGAAACAACTACAGCAACAAAGCAACGCACAAAGAAACAACTGAATTATGATACCTTTTTATGTCAGTTCTCTCACAGTTCACACACACGTTCTTTTGTTCTTTTCTTTAAATCAGTAAAGAATTCCCCTTCTGATTCTTTTCCCTCTTTGTCTTAGTTCTGAAAAAGAAATTGACTCATTCCTGATAAAATATCTCAACTACAGGTTAATCACTTGCCAGTTTACTTTTTAATGAAGTAATTCTAAGGTTATACCTTCGCAAGTATTTTCATTTATATTTTTCTGAGATACAGATTGCTTTAGTAACTTCATCATGATTAAATGTTGGACATTTAGAGATACATTAATGAACCAGAGAGGACTGGTTTACTACAGTGTTTACTACTCTGTATTGTACTCCAACATGTTAAAGGTTAATAAGATCAAGGAATGGCTTTGAAATCCATCTCATAGTCACACAGAGTAAATGTATATTACAAGAAAGTTTATTGCAGTATGATTTGTAATAGCAAAACCATATTTTACAACATATTATACAGCCAAAATATTTATTAGTGGTGAGCAAGTTTCTAAACAGATCATTCTGCACTCTTCAAATAAATGAAATATCTATTTTTCGATAAAGAAAGCATTCCAAAATATATAGTTGGATAAGGATGGAAATTATGATGACTGTAATGTTATCTATCCTATTTGTGTAAAAGTATACATACACATTAATATACATATAAATGTATATTTATGAATTAACATTCTTTGGAAGGATACACACAAAAAAAGTAAGTTGTGTTTTCCTCACTGTGAGAGGGTCAAATGTTTTAAAATGTTACCCTTTTATAAAATTTGAAATTCTCTAGCTTGTACTCATAACAATTCATAATAGTAAGAGCTCAAATATAAGGTTTGAATAGCCATTATTAACCAAAGAACTTATAGGCATATATGCAGACAATAGTGCAGTGAAGGCTGGGGGTGGGGTGAGGATAAGGGGGTCAATGGGGGAAAAATGGGACATCTATAACACTTTCAACAATAGAGATAAATTTTGAGCCCTAACCGGTTTGGCTCAGTGGATAGAGCATCAGCCCTCGGACTCAATGGTCCCAGGTTCGATTCCAGTCAAGGACATGTACCTTGGTTGCAAGCACATCCCCAATGAGGGTGTGCAAGAGGCAGCTGATCGATGTTTCTCTCATCAATGTTTCTAACTCGCTATCCCTCTCCCTTCCTCTCTGTAAAAAATCAATAAAATAAAAAAAAAACATTAAAAAATAAATTTTGAAAAATGAATATTTCTAAATAATGACAGGTTATTCTATGTTGCACATACACTATTAAATGTTTACATGTCAACAGAAACATCAAAGATATTTACAAATTTACTTTATATAAATGAATTGTATAAATTTAGCAACCAAGTTTATTTGGGATGTTATTTACACTGTATACAATAAATTATATGTCTGACTCCTAGTGGGCATGTCAGGTTTAGTGTGACATATCAGAAAGGCATTGCTTAATTGCTTGGGAGTTTCTGCTCTGCCTTATATTGAAGTTCTTTTGGAAAGTATTTCTAAAACCTGAACATTCAACTTATTAAAAAAAAAGAAACTTTGACTTTTATTCTGGGCTTTATAAGTCCACAGCCTCATGCTCCTAGAAATAGTGTAGGAGCGAGGAAAAGTTCCCCTCTTGTCCCTCATAGTTCGTCTGGCTCCTCTAATAATTGACATGAGACAAATTAAAGGAGAAAATAGGCAAATTCATTACATATGTATATGCGGAGGCTCCAGAAGAATATGGGATCTGGGATGAGTTAGGCAGTTGGAGCTTCTGTGCCATCTTGAGGTAAGGAGAAAGGGGAGTTAAGGGTTTATTGTTTGGGAGTTCCGAGGGCAGGAAAGCAGTTCACAAGGAGATGAAAATAGTATTTAGTAAACAAATGTTTGTTGGGCCAACTGGAAACGATAGGACACAGACAGAACTTTGGTCAAATGAGCCTTGCTCCTTCCTCCCTGTCGATCACAGATGGTTCATATTGAACTATAGTTATCTGTGATGATAGCTTGTTTTAAAAGAGGTTCTCTATCTGTTTTTTAGGCAATGAGGGTGAAGGTCAAAGTTTTTTTTTAAGTCTGATTTCTTGAAATTAACCAACTTAATAAAAATTCCAAAAGCACGTTTTGGGGTGGCCATCGCTACTGTCCCTCAGTAGAAATTTTGAGTGTTTTGTGCTTTTTTTTTTTTTTTTTTTTTGCAGCAGACACCAGCGCAATGTTTGTCATGCAGAGGAACGACTGGGCCATTAAATAAAAATTAAAAGTAAATTCTTGTCCCGGCCAGTAAGGTCGCAAGTTCAATCCCAAGTCAAGGGCGTGTGCCTGGGTTGCAGGTTTGGTTCCTGGTCAGGGGCTTGCAGGAAGCATCCCGTCAATGAATCTCTCTTACATTGCTTACTCTCTCTCTCTCTTTCTCCCTTCCTTCCTCCCTCTGAAAATCAGTGGAAAAATATCATTAGGTGAGAATTAACAACAAAAAAATACTGAATTATTTTTTTAGAATCTTAATTTAATTTGAAAATAATACTGTTTCCTGATTTCCTTCAACATATTAAACAAAGAAAGCAAACACAAACAAAACACAAGGACATGAGAGGCTCTGCTCTAAGACCAGTTTAGAAAATGAATAATGGGAAAACAAAAATTCTACATTAAAATATATAAAAGTTTCCTTTGGATTTTGTACAGAAGAATGAAGCTAAACTTTTGAGAACGAATCTCATATTTAACAAAATACAGCTATGTATTTTTTAGAGCAAGAGAGACACACAAATCTTATCATTCCTGTGCACATTTTCAAATAATATTGATCAATATCGTAAAAGTATACTTTTGAATTCACATTTTAACTTTTGTAGCAAAACTCTAAAGAAGTCAAATTTTTAAAATGTATTTTCCACTTTTTATTGAGATACAATTTCCTTACTATATAAATCACCCTTTTAAAGAGTACAATTTGTAGTTTTTAGTATATTTACCAGTACCTAATTCCAAAACTTTTTCATCTTCCCCCAAAGAAATTCCATATCCATTGGCTGCCATTCCCTATATCTCCTTCTCAGGACGTTATTATTTTTTTTTCGGGGAAGAAGGAACCAAGGAAAATAAAAATAAAACACACACATTAGGGCTTTTTTTTTTTTAAGACATCATTTTTCCGAAGGGTCTTTCTTTATCTTTTAGGTAAGTAAACCAATATCTTTTCAAGCATTCTTGCAGATTTTTTTCACTTAAAAGTGGTTTCATTCTACCAGATCCTTATTTGCAAGTAGCTATGTATTTGATTCTAGTAGTTATTGGACATCATTTCGTTGACTTCATAAAATCCCAATTTTTATAAATGAAATAGAAATTCTACTTTACCTAGATATGCAATATATTTGTAATGCAAAAGTGGTGGTAAAAAAGTTGACAACATGATCAAAGGTATCTCTAGATTGATCTATCTGATCACCTATACTGGTTTTTAAGTAGAGATATTTGAATACAGTTAACTATGTAAGTTCATTAGTGACTATTTGTAGTGCCCCTTTTTGCTGCTTTTTAAAGAGTCTTATAATTTCAGAGACTTGAGTAAAGAATACTAGGTTAAAACTCCTTTGTGTATCACATGAGATTTTATACATTTTTACCCTCTTGAAATATACATTTTTCCCATTTATGCAATTGGTAATTGCTGATATTGGATAATATAAGTTAATTTTACTTATGGCTGATACGAAAATTAGTATTTTTCTCAATATTTGCCACTCTAGGTTTTAGTGGGACTTACCTGCTAGCATATCAAAGCTGCTGAGTTAATATTTGGTTGTTGCACAGAGGCCTATGTACTGTGAAGGTATCTGTCACGATGAAGCTATCTGGTCTCTCAACTGTGAGTTCCAGAATTTTGACTATAATTTTAAGTTCCTTTTTACCTCTTATTTCTCCTTAACACTTTCTTTTTTTCTTTTTTCTCACTGAGCTGTCAGTGAAACCATCTATGAGACTGGATTTAAAAAAAAGTTGTCTCTGAGCTGGTCCTCTTTTTCTGTTGTCAAGGTCTGCATTTTTAGTTGATTCATTCACTCAACAAATATCTACTGATAAGATTCTTCATGAATAGTAATAGTGCCAGAAATAGTGATAGGATCTAAAGATTCAGTAGTAAAGGAGATATGATTGTTGCCCTTGTTGAATGCATAAAGCAGCAGGGAGATAGATCCTTAGGAATTTGTGGATTCAATTTGTTGTGACCAATTATGTGTCTGGAATTGGTATTAGCTGTAAATGTACAGAGTCCCACTACATAGCTGAGGACGGTTACAACAGAGGAAGCCCCGTGTGTGTGCTCTGGAAACATGTAAGGTGGGACCCCCTCCATCAGACTCACTTTCTTTCTCCTGTCATCCCATGCTCCATGGATGAATGGTGGTGCATGTCGGACTAGTTTGTTGTATCTGGGCTGTTCTTCTGATTCCTGTACATTCTCATTTAGTCTGTAAACTATTCAAATTCAAATGTTAAGGTAGATTCACTTCTAGATAGTTTTTTTTAAAGATACAGTATTTTCATATAAGTGTATATGTGTATATACATAAACTTGTATGTATTTATTATATAAAGATGTGGAAAGTGCCATTATTTCCATATTTGCAAAAAATATTTTTGCAGTTATTCAATGAGGTCTGAGGATTTTTCTACATTTCTTTCTATTTTGGATAATACAGAATGTTCTGCCTTAAGTGCTGAACTGAAAATTTACTTGAAGAATATTTTCTGTTAATCAAAAATGTATTGCTGTATGGTTTCTTGTATTATGCCATCAGATAATTTATTCAACACAAGGAGCCTTAATTTTATTGTTCAGGCAGCTTTGTGTGTTCACTTATTTGTATGCTATGCTTCCTTGCTGCTTTTATGGCCTTGAAATAATGTCTTATTACTTATTTGTAAAATAATTCTATCGTTATACTTCAACTCACTTTCTACAACACACCCACATATTCAAAGCTTTGTGCACATTATGTAGGTTTGACAAATACCTTTTTTTTCCTCTGAATGGAATTTCCTAACTGGGTAGTCAGTACAGTGGGCACAAAATTTTGTCCAAGCGTTACTAAGCTGTCTGTAGTTCTTTAGACATACTAACTTATTTATGTAATGTTTCTGTGCTTTAGATTCTGTTCTTCCTTCTTTCTAAAATATTTTCTCATCATCCTCAAATTATTTATTTAAGATGATTTCCAGAATCTTCTTTTGAGGAAGGCTTCTCTGATACCTCAGAGTTGAGATTATTGTCACACACCTCTGTTCCTATAGCAGTACTACCCTCAAATCATATACTAGTAGACCCTAGATAGGTTCTGGGGGTTGGAGTGAGGGCCATTTTTATATTCTGTGAAAGAAGCTGTTTGAGGTGCTAATTTGGTCCAAGATCTTTGGGCAGATGTTTTCCTAAGAAATTTACAGTTTTACCGAGTGGCTGTTCGGAATTGAGCATTCTTTCATCACAGCATTTACACCTTGTAACTAAATAACTTGCTTATCTTTCTCTCCATAGAGATTAGACTCTCATATCTTTGAGGACGTGAAATATTTAGCCTATTTTTAATATTTCTTAATCTGAGTGACTAGAATAGTGTTTGAAATTATTGAAACAAATTGCCAAATTATTGAAATGAAGCACATATTTATATGTAATAGAATATTGGTGAAATAAAACATAAGCCACAGTTTTCTCAGAGATTTTCCTTGAGCTTGTTTTGATATTAAGCTAAAAATTTTCTCCTTAACAATTTCTCACTTTTTTCCCCTCATGAAGGTTTCAGTGAAACCTTTTATTTTAACTTAATATATCATTTATTTTAAACCATTTAATGTAATTCATTTATTGGGACACATTGGTTAAAATTATATGTTTCACTTGAAATTATACATATCAACCATACAATTCTATGATGCATCATCTCTGTAGAATAAACTTGAAAACTTTTTCTCACTAAAGAAATACTGGGGAGAACTAGGAATGACCTATATACATATCTTGAATAAAATTAAGAATTTCCTCTTGAGTTAAATCAGTTTCAAGTAATGCCTTTTTTTTCAGATATTCAATTACATTTCTGAATTGGCTGTTGGATCATGTAAATTTGGTAAATACTGCAAATGTTTAAAATTTCACAATTATCATTTGACTTTTTGATCTTTTCCTGGGGTTTCTGAAGTCTGTTTCTGGGAAAATCATGGCTTTAAGAATGGATTGCTTTCTTGTAGACTTCCTTTGTTTAATAAGTCCATGTTATTTCCTCAAGACCCAGAAATTCTAATTCCATATTGTACATTATACATAGTTTTGGTTTCCACTTATTTTCTGCTAGTTCAGATGTACAGTAATAATACAGTGAGAATATTCTCATTTTTTGACAGCATTACCATTTTACATCATATACTTTTGAGATGACATAAGCAGAAAAAGATACTTTTCTTTTGTAATAGGATATCTATATCTATATCTATCTATCTATCATCTATCTATCTATCTATCTATCTATCTATCTATCTATGTATCTATCTATGTATTATTGATCTCAGTGAGGAAGGGAGAGGGAGAGATAGAAGCATCAGTGATGAGAGAGAATCATTGATCGGCTGCCTCCTGTATACCCCCCTACTGGGGATAAATCCCACAACCCAGGCATGTGGCCTTGACTGGAATTGAACTCGGGACCTTTCAGTCCGCAGGCTGTCGCTCTGTCCACTGAGCCAAACTGGCTAGGGCTGTAATAGGATATCTTAATCTTATAAAACATTATGACTCATTTCAATCATTGGTCATATATTTTTTTTCTACTCAGTTTTTTGGTCATTTAATAAAGTCTTTTCTATCAATTACATATATTTTATTTTCTTGGGACTTTCCTATATTTGTGTTAGTTTGTTACCATTTTGCTTCTATATCTCCTATAATAAAGGTCTTTACTTTTAATTTAGTGACCTTACTTGAAAAACTTACCAATTAAAATCTGAAAGTATTTTCTGATTTATCTGACGTTAGGGTGAATAAGGTTGGAATGGCTTATAGAAGCTCTGGCCTCTCTATTTATAAACTTCCCCCTTTAATCCATACTGCATTTTCCTGCAAGAAAATCCTTCCTAAAGTGCTCCAGTCATGTTACTTCCCTACTCAAAAACCTCCAGAGGTCCACCATTGCTTATTAAATTAAATTCAAGCCTGCTCTCTGACACTTGTGGCCCTCCAAACCCCAACAGATCCAGCCTCTTCTCTGAGCTATGACTATTCCTCTGCTCACACTGCGCACAACAGTAAAACAGAAGCATTGGCTTGTACAGATTCTACTCTTTTTCTTTTTTCACTCTGTGATTTTCTTGGGCTTGCTCTTCCTGCAACACTTGCTCTTGTATCATTTCTGCTTGTTCAAATTCTACTGATTCTTCAGAACCCATTTCTGAAATCCACGTTTGTAAGAAGTATCTCTTAACACATTTTTTTTGCGGGAAACGAGTAAACTCGTCATATCGCTTTTTATACCAAAGCACGGGAAACGAGTTTTTTCCAAAAACGATGAGTAGAGAGAGATTCCGTCAAATATGGAGGGCCTGGCATTTCAACAACAACGAAAATGTGTAAGACAACTCAGACTTTGCAAAGTCAGACCATTATTGGATTTCTTTCTTCCCGTTACGATGCGATTTGGCGGGAAAATGCCTGATTATTAATATACTTATTCTGCCAGGTATTAGTTAAGGGCAAGTGAATGAGAAAGCTAAAATTCCTATTATTAAGGTCCTATTTTTAGGCAGGTGTAACAGGCCATAAATAAATGAACAAATAAGTACATACATATTAAGTGAAATGGCTATGCAGGAAAATACTGACGGTTCCATATAGGGTGTGGAGTTACACAGAGAGGGCTGATTTATATACTGAGGCTGATTGGAAACATGTCCTTTCGGATGAGGGGGCGTTTTCACAGACGCCTAGAGGAATAGGTCATGAAGATTTCTAGGAGGAGAATAGAGACTGGGGGAAGAGTGACTTCAAGACTCTAGGGCAGCAGCAAGCCTGGTATACTCAAACAATAGTCAAGAGGCTAAAGAGGAGTGAGCAGAGGTGTCACTCAAGAGATGAGGAAGAAGTAAGCCCTGTGGGCAGCCTAAGGGCTTTGCCTTTCAATATGTAAGATATAGGACAGGCAAGGAGGGTTTTGAGCAGAGAGGTGACCACTGTGACCACTGCCCTTGAAGAGACAGTACGGACACAGAGGGAAAACAGGGGAGCACAATGGCTATTTTGATTCAAGGTCTGATGGTGGCTTGAATCAAGGATTTGGTGTAGGGAGTGACTAGAAATTGAAAAGTAAAAGATCAGAAGCATTTTGAAGAATCTTCAACTTCAAAGCGATCATTATTTTTTAAAAAATAGTAATATTATAGGCCAGGTTGTTTACTAAGCTCTTTACTTCCATTATCCATATTTAAACTTTAAAAAAACTCTGTAAAGTATAGGTATTATTATTGTTACATTTTATAACATGCAGCACTTAGAAAATGGAGAGATTGGATTATAAGAAAATATGTGTCTATCTTTTCTTAGAGAAAGAAAAAAAATGGTCAGGAATAAATACATAAGAATGTTAATGGTGTAGAATGTTAATAGTAGAAAAATTGGTAATTCTGTCTTTATATTTATCTCCCTCTTTTTAAAGAATAGATGCTGGTTTTCTTTTGCTTATTTAAAAATTTTTAGAACTCTAAAAGAGTATTGCTTTTATAATCTGATAAATATTAAATGTGAAAATTATGAAATTTAACCTAATTTACTGAACTTTTCTTATTTTATAGTTGATAAAATATGCAATTTCTGTTCAGACTTGGTTTCAAATGTTATCACTTTGAGCAAATAATGTAGCTTCATTGAACCGCAGTGCCTAATCTGTAAACAGAAGCTAATAATCCCAAGGTTTCAGGCTTGTCAGGACGTAAGTGGATAACAAAATGATGGTCAAAGGCACAATACCTGAGGTGAGTGTTTTGAAGTAGGTTTCAATAATTACAAATAATTATTTAGGGATCCCTTTAGATACTGGTTGAGTATGGGCCGGAATCGTTTAGTGAAAAATACCACTGATGTTAGTTGCGGACAAGTTTGATGTCCATGTTGGTTCTTCTGCATTCAGGTTTTAAGATCAGGTCCAATTCCATCAACATTATTGCAGTTATCCTATATAATAAAAGGGTAATATGCAAATTGACCCTAACAGCAGGATGACTGGTAATGAATGGTCACTATGACACACACTGACCACCAGGGGGCAAAAGCTCAATGCAAGAGCTGCCCCCTGGTGGTTAGTGTGCTCCCACAGGGGGATCTCTGCTCAGCCACAAGCCAGGCTGACAGCTGCCAACACAGCAGTGGTGGTGGGAGCCTCTCCCACCTCCTCAGAAGAGCTAAGGATGTCTGACTGCAGCTTAGGCCTGCTTCCCACTGGCAAGTGGACAACCCCCGAGGGCCCCTGAGCTGCCAGAGGGATGTCTGACTGCCAGCTTAGCCTGATCCCCCGAGGAGCTGGCCTAAGCCAGCAGGTGGACATCTCCTGAGATGTCCCAGATTGCTGGAGGGCACAGGCTGGGCTGAGGGCCCCCCTCCCCCGAGTGCACAAATTTCTGTGCACTGAGTCTCTAGTAACATTATATGTGGCACTGTTATGAGAATCCATTAAGATATTCTTTTTTTTGCTTACGTTTTTAAAAATAGCAGGCAAAAATATTCTCCTCAGTTTTTTCAGTGTTGCCCTGTATAGTTAAGAAATTTAAAAAGTCATAATATAAAATGTAGGTCTGTGCCTCCTTAAAGTAATGACCTAGACCCCCATCTTCCTGATCCATACGCTGTATTATGTACACCTAGCACTCCAAATGGATTGCATGCTCTGAGCTGTATGCCCTTCATTTAGCGATCGTTTTTTGTTTTGTTTTGTTTTTAAATATAAATTGGGTTGCATAGAGATATGGGAGAATTACAGCCTGTGTCTTAGGGCTGAGCTCAAAAAGCACAGGAGCTGCTAGATTTACTTTTTTTTTTTTAAGGACCCAGGGATTTGATACCATTTCCCACAACTTTTTAAAAAAATATATTTTTATTGATTTCAGAGAGGAAGGGAGAGGGAGAGAGAGATAGAAATATCAATGATGAGAATCACTGATTGGCTGCCTCCTGCCTTTGGTTACTATATGAAGAAATTACCAGCAGAAATTTAAATTTCTTTCTCAAATTTAAATTTGCCTTAGGGAATCTTTCAAGATTTTGCTTCAAGTTCTATTCTCTATTTACATCTCTGGGTTTAAGATGCATTGTTTCCTTATCCCCAGATCTGTGCTCGCCTATGACATCAACACCAGACTCTGTGCTGTCGCACTTACTCTCTAGACTGGCTCCACCCACAAGGCCCTCTGACGCCCTTCATATATGCTGAAATATGAGAACAACCTGTTCTTGTGAGAGCGAGTCCCTGGTTTCTTTGCTTAGCTCATAGAAATGGGGTAACCTTCAGGACTTAAAATGTTTGCTTTTATTAGTGCAGACTTTTTAAAAAATATATTTTTTATTGATTTTTTTACAGAGAGGAAGGGAGAGGAATAGAGTTAGAAACATTGATAAGAGAGAAGCATCGATCAGCTGCCTCTTGCACACCCCTTACTGGAGATGTGCTCTCAACCAAGGTACATGCCCTTCACCAGAATCGAACCTGGAACCCTTCAGTCCCCAGGCCGATGCTCTATCCACTGAGCCAACCAGCTAGGGCTTAGTGAAAACTTTTAAGTGCTAATATATATCCTTGTTATACTAGATACAACTTGTTCCTCATAATTAGCATGGTAAGGAGTTACAAACCAACGTTGGCCCTACCAAGAACTGTCCAATTCTTCTTGGGAGGGCAGTGGGAGTATCCGTGGAATGTTAATAGCCAAGTCTACATTTGGCAGGAGGTCGCTATCCCCTGAAATTACTGAAAGAAATCCCCCACATTGTTGCTTAAAAATATATATGATGGATTCAATGATGAGAGCCATTTAGTGAAGAATAATATACTTTGAACAACATTTCATATAATATTATAATTGCTCTTGCTAAATGAGAAAAAGACATTTAAAAATATATGACTTACCAACTTCAAGTTGGTTATTCTTGCAGCATTCTAAATGAATTCTCTTCACTAAAATTTTATTCCACATGAGGAAGTTCCTAGTTCTTAAAAATAAATTTCAACCAGCCTCAATTTTTTAGGTGTCAGTTTTAAAATTAAGATAACCAAGGTTATATAAGACATGCAATTCTTATAACATAAGCTAAGTTGTATGCTGTTATCTAAACAACTATAAATATAAATTTTATTAAGCTTAAAAATAATGATATTTAAATATGTTAACATATTTTTATTAAAACCTTTGAAACATACTTCTGAAACTAAATCTTCAGGAATAAAAGAGACGTAGTATTTTAAATACAGATAAAATGTTAATTTATATTTGTATATCTTATCTCCTTGTTCTTTCTTAGAAAGCTTTTCTTCCAGGTTATTGTTTACCGAAATGCTCTTAGGGTAGAAAGGAAGGTGTCACTGTCTTTACGGTACAAATAAGATATTTCTTCAATAAAACATACCTGAAAAGTGACAGAAATGGAAGCAGAGCCTCTGACTCCTAGTATTATTTTGCCTCTGTTGAAATAATAAAATAATATTTTTCCTCTAAAGACAGAGCACATGGACTATTCGTTCAATAGGTAGAAGCCATTACGTTCCTCTGAGGACTATTTTGGTAGGCAGCAGGAATGCAAAGCAAAGAGACAGCCTTGACCCTCAGAGGGTGGATGTTCTGGTAAATGCTTTTTATAGACTATTCTATAACCAACCTGGATCTCGCAGCACAAACAGATAGGCTCTCATTCCTTTAGTAAACACAATGCAGGCTTATCTTTTTTCCTACAATGTCAGTAACTGAGCAAGGGGGAGCTCATGAATCCAGACCCACTCTCTTAGTCTGTAGGATTGGGTGGTTGCACTCTGTAGAAAGGATATTCTCCGAGGAACTGGGAACTCGGATTCTTTCTTTGCATCTCATACTAACTTACTGTACAATTTAAAAAAAATATTTAACTTTTCAGTGCTATTTTTATTTATTTATAAAATAATAGTAATAATACTTGGCCCACTTAACTTTCAAGGCTGATTGAGAAAAAAATATAGTACTTCATAAGTAAAATTGAAATTAAAAATGTAGGAAGACTGAACAAATACAGAGTATTAATATCTAGATCTGGTTACTATATGAAGAAATTACTGGCAGATAACTGCAGTCATAATAAAAACTACCACACTGACCATAGCATTTAGTGCCATAGCCACTGGGAACAGAGGTGAAAAGTAAACATAGATAATGGAAATGTCGGAGGTGGAAACATGTAATTGTCACACTGAAGACCCTAACATTCCAAGTAAGCTTTGTCAGAAGGCTTGCACGCTGAGGAAGATTGGAATATCATTTTTCCTTTACCTTAAGCTCTTCATATGAAGGCACACTTATTGTAATGCCAAACCAAGTGGGAATAAGTTATTGTTAGAAACAGATGATAAATCCAACATCTCAAGACAGTAAGGGACATCAAAGCACTATATTTGTATTCAGTTATACACTAAAAGAAGGCAATGTTTTTTGATAAGCGAATTGAGAGTGTATTTCCACCCTCTGATTGTTTCCATCGTGGCCTGTACTATGTCATATTTTACTTACGATTACATCTGTGAAGGAGCGACACGAAGGAAGGGTGAGGACAATGGAGACAGTGTCACGTGGAACACTCATGAAAAATTCAGTGCCGCGCTCTCCGAAGTAGGCCAGTTCATGCTTTATTAAATTTATACATCATAGTCACTGATCAACCTGTATAATTAGATAAATCTGAATTTTGCATCAACGCTCTTGTATAGCATCTACCACATGTAACAGACAAATAGTATCAAGTTAAAGGATCGCCCAAGAAGCTTCTTCCTCAGATTTCCTTGTCCTTATCTCATATCTCACAGCTCTGTGCTGCATACATCTAGGATTCTCTAACTAAATGACCTATTTTTATCTTTGGTTGCTATATCAGCAAAAGATGAAAAATCTCAGGTCTAAGTAGAATACTCAGGGCATTGCTTTAGAAACTGTATCTGAATCCCCTGCTGTTAGAATTTCAAGGATGGGTGTTTGAAGAAATGGCACAAAGAACCTTATGTTTTTCAAAGGAATAGGATGGCTGCATAGACAGGCTAAAAAAAAAAAACCCACTGTCTCTCAAGTGCAAATTACATGAGCTGCAAGCAGTTATTCCCCTCTTAATGCAAAACCTCAGCACAGTAACTCGAGACGTGTTTGGTCCTTCCTGGAGACAGGATGAATTCTTCGGAGGCCGCTTGGAAACACTGAAGGTCTGAAGGTCTAAAAAGAACGTTGAATGGGTCATGTGAAATATTAAATATACATTCGAGTAAGATACAAGAACACTCTAGAGAAGTAAGAATGCATTTGATTGTGATTTCAGTAAATGGATGAGAAAGGTAAATTCATGTGTTTTTTTTTTTTCCACCATCATTGAGAAATAGGACTTGTACCATTTTTGATTTTTTGTTGATTGGTTGGAAAGAGTGATATTTTGGTTAATTTTAATCACAAGTTTTAGCTATTTTGTGATAATATATTTTTCAATGTTCCAAAATAATATACCACAGTAATTAAAATTACTGTTTTCTCTTTCCATGCAGACATCAGCACTTTTGGCATGGACTGGCTTTTCTGTGCATTTTTATGCAGACATTTTTACTTTGCTCAGGAAGAAAACACGAAGCTCAACATCCAACTGCTCTTTAAATTCCACAGTTATAATGGCAGAGTGATAATTACCAGATCCATGGTGTCCTAAATAGATATGGTTCCTTGTGGTTTGATAACGGGTTTATAATTTAGATTTAAAAGATTTTTGAAAGGTGTGGGATAATTATATTACTTTGAAATATCACAAGTTGAAATTTGAAACATTACTGTAGTCCTCTAAGTCAAGCAGTTTCCCTTTGTTTTTGTAATGCAACATATTTCCCCTTGTTGAAAACAAGTGCATCAGCATAAAAGCCTCTTGAGCAAGAAAAATGTTTATTGATCACTGTAAGTGCATTTCTGTAATACCCTGAAGTTATTGAAGTTGACCCTAAACCACACTTTATTTCTGATAATAGGTTCTTTTCATGTGTTGCTATTTATTGATTTATGGTTTAATAGCGATGCAAAAATAATTTTATTGAAAAAAACACATGTAAGACCATGTCTTAATATCGAATTCGTTTGTAGCATTAGGAAAACATCACAAGCATTATACTCAGAATAAGAGTTCACAGATTACTCACCAAAGCTTTTACAACGCTTTTGTCCTCCAACAATGTGCTGAAATAGATATGTGTGCTGAATCATCTGCATTACCACAAAGTACACTTGGCTAGAGAACATGTAGGGAAAATAGATTCTAGAGAGAAGGCTATTTGTGTTAAAACCTGAATTCTAGTTTTTTTTCTCAGACTTACCATATCATTTCTTTGCACTTCACATTTTCCATTTGGAAAAAGGTGATAACATTAGCCTTCATGCAGCTCGATGGATGTTAGAGAAATAGCTGAGGCAGCATATATGAATAGCTCACAGAGCTTTGAAAGAAAGTTGCTATGCAGATTCAGGTAAGGTGTACATCAAAGCTACTGGCTAAGGCAGGTGCTTCTTCATTGATATTTAGTCTCTTCCATTCTAAGGTGACAGCAGGCTGTCTGCCAAAAGACATGGAGTACCATGAAGAACCGACATTGATTGCAGGAACTTAGCTGTCTCCCATTTCTGCGTTCTCAATGATTAGGATTAAATAATAACTGCGACAATGGATTGATAGAAAGATCATTTGCTGCACGATTCATAGCCCCCAGTTCCCCACTAGCTACTTATAAACTGTCTTTTCTTTTTCTTTCTTTTTTACCTTTAATATCTTAAACTCTGGGTTTAAAGGCTGACGAAGATGTTCTGTTGTATTACACAGAGTTGTGCATAATATTATGCAGGTGTTTGAATATTAGAGAAACATAATTAGCCGAATTAAACCACTAGTCATTTAAAGGCAAATGATTTGTTATACCTCTATGCTGTTTCTGCATTTTCACAATTTATACCAGATCTTTTAGTGAAAGTAATAAAGATGAATTAAGAGCCTTATGGAATCAGTATGAGGCGGGCACACTAAGTGCAATATTAAAAATACATCTTAACTAATTCATAATTCAGGACAAAAATCTAGTGCTTAGGGAAATCATAACTATTTTTGACTCCCCAAAAGCTAATTTAAGATTACATGGGTATGGATTTTGTAATCCTAGATAATAAAAGAATAATATGCAAATTAGGCATCACTCCATCACAAAGATAGCCGCCCCGATGGCCACAAGATGGTAGCACCTACAGCCACAAGATGGAGGTGCCCAGTCTGGCTCAGCCCCGCCACTGAAGTGGTCAGGCCTGTTAGCCAGGCAGGTGGCAGGGAAGGCAGGGGGCCTGAGGGGCAGAAAAGGCGATCAGAGGGGGTTGCGGGTCCCCTGCCCAGGTCAGAGGCTTTCCCCAGAGGCCTTAGGCATGGGCAAGGGAAGAGCCGGTGATCAGAGGGGGCAAGGGTGGATTTGGTGATCAGAGGGGAATGAGGGTGCCTTATCCAGGCATAAGGCCTGGGTCAGAGGCCTCAGGCCTGGGCAGGGGCAAGGCCGGAGATCACAAAGGCCTGAATTCCACAGAGCCAGCGATCACAGGGGTCTGGGCACCAGTGGAGCTGGCAATGCAGGGGTCTTGGGGTCCCCTGCCAAGGCCTATAGTCTTGGCCAAAAGCTGCCAGTGGGGCAAGGGCAGAGCCAGAGATGGCAGGGGGCAGGACCAAAGCCAGTGATCTCAGAGGCCTGTGCTCTGTGAAGCTGGTGATCGGAGGGGTTTGGGGGGTCTTCTGCCCAGGCCTGCATCCTCAGTCAGAGGCTGTAGGCCTGGGAAGGGGTGGAGCTGGGATTAGAGGGACAGGGGTAGAGTTGGTGATCAGAGTGAACTACAGAGAAACATCTTTTCTTACCGCTCATTGACTAAGCTCCCTGTATGCCACTAGTAATTCTTAGTAAATTGGGTAATAAGAATCCTTAAAGGTGATCTAGGGTTTTTCCACCACACTCCTGGAGAAAAAAAAATGAAGGTCCACTGCTGGAGGGCTAAGAAATGTCATATCCTGCCCTAGTCAGTTTGTCTTAGTGCATAATGCCTCAGCCTACTGACTGTAAGGTCTGGGTTCAATTTTGACCAAGGGCATGTACTAAGGTTGCAGGCACATCCCTGACTGGGGCCCAGGTCAGGGCATATGCAAGAGGCAACCAATCAAGTGTTCCTCTCACTTTGATGTTTCTCTCTGTTTTTCCCTTCTCTTCCACATCCTCTAAAAATCAATGGAAACATATCCTCAGGTGAGGATAAAAAAGAAAGAAAGAAAGAAATGTCATATCCTATGAAAGACACATCTTGAAAATGCCTAAAGAAAGTTATCATTTTTTCATGGCGAAGGGACTGGGGTCCTTATTAATGAAAACACCTTGGTAGCTGTGGTGACTGGCAGTGGCTGCAGCAGTGGGGTGATGGGGCTGATGGCTTCCCCTACTTAGCCTGGTCGCCTCCCACAAAGGGAGGCTAGACTGCTGCTTAGGCCCGCTACCCAAGGGGAGCAGAGAGCGGGCCTAAGCCATCAGTAGGACACCACCTGAGGGCTCCCAATATGTGAGAGGGGGCAGGCTGGGCTGAGGACCCCCCCCCCCAGTGCATAAATTTTGTGCACTGGGCCTCTAGTTTCTTCATAAAATAAAGCAAGAGGAAATGATATCTATATGAATTTTTTAAAATTCTTAATTTTGTTGTATTTTTCAGTAAATTAAGTTGACCAAACAGAAAGTAAACAACTGAAGCCAATGGACTATTTAATACATATTAGTGCAATTAAAAATAGATAGATAGATACAATATCTTGTGAGAATATTGAAATAGAAAAGTATTTTAGAATTTAATTCCTGTCAAGGATATTTTTGGAACTAAAATACCTCCTCCAACCCATTCAACTGCTCCACCCCAAACTATCTTTGTATGTTAGGTTCCAGATGTTCTAGTGTAGTTGAAAGTTGACTTCTTTGCATCATTGGGTTCTATCTTCAGTAGCTCCCCACTCTATACTAAAAAAAGGTAAGTTCAGTAGTTACTTCATGTTTTTTATAGACTTCTCTAGGCACAATCTCTGCCTCCCTTTGGGGTCTCTCTCTCTCTCTCTCTCTCTCTCTCTCTCTCTCTCACACACACACACACACACACACACTCACACATTTTTCTGTTTATGCTAATTTATTGTTATTTCCAGATCTCCTGTAATCCTCTGATTTACATGCTCTGGTTTTCATTTTCCATACACAGATAACCTTATTCCCTCACAGAGGCTGGGCTCAGGTTTTCCCCAGCATGCAACACTCCTCTCCTAATCTCTGTCAGTTTCAAAGTGAATTCTTCCACGAAGACACCAAAACCAATATTTCCCTCCTTGGAATCACTGTTGCAAACCACAGTTTAGCAAATTGTCCTATGTTACATGTGGTGATATAAAAATACATTACTAATGTAGAAAATTGAAATGAGAGGTAATTAGAATACTTTTCCTGTTTGAAATCACTGTTGAAAGTAGTGTTTTGTTTCTGATACTATTCAGTTGGCTGCTTTATTTTTGCAAACCTCTGAGGGTTTTAGCATTAACAGATACTTTGAGATCCTAAAAGTCCTATATGATTACAACCAATTTGATATTTCAAATACTTCACAAGGGCATTTCAGATTTATAGCACACTTATAATCATTCTTATTTACAACATACATGCAGACAGGTTCCAAGTCCCAAATCTCTTAAATAATGTGTCGTTACTTTAGAGCATATAGAAAGTAGGGGAACCACTTATGCTGCTTTCAGCAATTGTTTGAATTGGTCATGTAATAAGGCATATAGTTTCTTTGAATCTTCTTTTTGATGCTTTTATAGAATAACTAGAGGCCCAGTTATTTGTGCATGGGGAGCGGGGGATCGGGCTGAAACCAGCAGTCGGACATCCCTCTCACAATCTGGGACTGTTCGCCTGCCTGCCTGATCACCCCTAACCACTCTGCCTTCCTGTCTGATCACCCCTAACCATTTCTGCCTTTCTGATTGCCCCTAACTGCTTGCCTGTCTCCCTGATCACCCCTAGCCACTCTGCCTGCTTCCCTGATCGCCCCTAACCGCCTCTGCCTGTCTTCCTGAACACTCCTAACTGCCTCTTCCTCCCTGATCGCCCCTATCTGCTTGTCGGCCTGCTTGATCACTCCTAACCATTTGCTGGGGGGTGGCTGGCTGGGGTGAGGGGCCATGGTTGTTCTGATTTCTGGTGGCTCTGCCATTTCCATTGCTGGGCTTTTATTATATAGTATAAATTACAAAATATAGATTATATTTTATAACCAGTAATTATATATATAATGCACAGTCTGTAAAATAATGCATATCCTAGTATGCACAGGATGCCATCAGTTTCATTACATGTCATGAGCCTTATACCACACACTATAGCTGTCTGTGGTAATCAGTTGTGTGTGTGTGTGTGTGTGTGTGTTGGTTGAGGTTAAAACTGAGAATATCTGTGAAACCTAACCCTGCGATGAAAAGGAGAACATGACTCATGGTAAGCAAAATACATAAGGAAGTTTCCATCAGCATGTGCTTTCAGTTCTTTCCCTACTTCTTCCAACTTTCAGTGACTTTATTATTTAAGAGTTTAATTTGAAAACATTGAGGACCAGAATAGATGGATGTTGAAATTCTGGAAGAATTTTGGCTCTAGGCACAGGTTTACGTTTCACAAAGACATTAAGATCAGATAATCTTAAAGTGAGATGGAAAGTAAGTAATAATACTTACTTCACAGAGTGGTTGAGGAGATTAAAAGAGATGATGTAAGTAGAGTGTAGCATAATGCTTGGAAGAAAACTCTCAATGACTATTAGCAGTTATGTTTATGTGATTAAGTTGATGAAGATCTTCTTAAATGTTTTCTTCCCACATTTTAAGTCCCCCCAAAATAACAATCTTGCTACTTCTATGTATTAGAATAGTTTGTGCCTAGTCAAAAGGACAGTCTCTTTAAGATTAGAACTATGTAAGTACAGGTAACCTATTTCTTAAGTCTTTTCTTTTGGAGGCTAACGTCCTAAGTTATTTCGTTTCCTCATATGTTATGATACATCATTTAGGTTGTTCTCTGGGTTATGAGCAGGTGTGTAATGTTTCTCGAGACACTGAGTGCAGTATCCTTGATGGATTGGCGAGGCAGAGTTCAGTGGAATTATCATCTCCTCTGCTTATGCTGCTGATGGCTCTCACTGTTTTGAGGCAGTGCATATTTCATTTTGAAAAGGCTAAGTTTTCTAGTTATATCAGGACAGTTACACATTACATTTTGGGTGGCATCATTAAAATCAAGTTTTCAGTCAACTCAGAATCTGAAGTGATTTTATCCTGTCTTTTTGTTTGGATGTTTTTGCCATGTTTTCTTCATCATGTATATTTGTCTTCATTTTACTAGATATTTTTAAGTCTTGGCGAAGACATTTCTCATTATGTCTATAAAAAAATGTTATCCCCTGAGACCATCTTGTCTGTTGCTGGACTAGATGCCTCACTTTACCTGGTGAAAGCATTCAAAGGAGCAGAAGAAATGGTGCTCCCCAGACAAGACAGAAGTCTCAGGGGACACAAACACTTTTTACATCCTATTTGTTCAGACTACGTCCCCCATACTACATCAGGAGACATTTGCAGTAAGCATGAGCAGAAGATGAAGAAGCCGTGTAGAAGCACAATCCACAAGCATTGGCAAATGAAGTGGACAGAGAAAACGGGGGAGCGATTAGTTGGAGATAATACTATGGGTTTTGATTAAAAGGGAGAATTATGACTTTAACTAGGGGCCCAGTGCACAAAAATTTGTGCACTCGAGAGGCGGGGGTCCCTCAGCCCAGCCTGTGCCCTCTTGCAATTTGGGACACCTCGAGGGGGGGGGATGTCCACCTGCTGGCATGCCTGGCCAGCCTGGGTGAGGGGTTGAGGGCCATTTTCAGGCTGTCCACAGCCCCTTCAGGGTTCATGCACTGGGGGGGTGAGAGGACTGGTGAGTGCAGGCCTGGACATTTCCCACTGGAGGGCCCACGATTGCACACGCTTGGTGGGCCCCCACCGCTGAGGGGACACTCCTGGCGCAGAGCTGGGTGGCGAGCCAGGGGCAAACGCTGGTGCAGGATCCCTCGGTGGGGCCCTGCTGCTGAGCAAACACACGCGGGGTGGAGCCGGGCAGTGGACTGGACTGGCTTCAGATTCTCCGCACTGTGCAGTAGACGCTCCCGCACGCCCTGTGGAGGCCCCTGGGGGGCGAATGAAGGTAGCGGACCCTGGACGGATGCTTCTGCACGCCCCCAAGGAGGCCCCTGGGGCAGAGCCAGGCAGCTGACCCAGGACGGGCACTCCTGGATGCCCCAAAGAGGCCCCAGGGGGAGCAAAGCCAGGCCACAGACCCAGGACGGCTGCTCCTACACACACCACAGAGGCCCCCCGCTCTCCCACATGCCCCCAGGGAGGCGTCCAGTGGGTGGAGCCAGGCAGTGGACCCAGGATGGCTGCTCCTGCAAGCCCCATGGAGGACCCGCTCTCCCGCATGCCTGGTGGAGGTCCCCGGGGGGCAGAGCCAGGCAGTGGACCTGGGAAAGGTGCTCCTGGATGCCCCGAGGAGGCCCCAGGCCGGACCCCCCCGCCCCACTGAGCTGACACACCCAGCACAACTATGACGGCTGCGGAGGCTCCCAGTGCAGAACTGCCCTGCCAGCCTCCATCTTGGCTGGGTTAATTTGCATACAGCCGCTCTGATTGGCTGGTGGGCGTGGCTTAGGTGTCTCGGGTAACGGTCAACTTGCATATTACTCTTTTATTATATTAGATAAGGGTAAGAAAGTCTGGAGGATATGGCTTGTCAAGAAGAGGAGTGAGTCTGTCCAATAGGTTTGACCTTGTTGATTTTGAGTTACAACTAGGAAGTAGGGTAAAAGCAGGGATTCGAAATTTAAAAACAGAAGTAACAGGAGAGGTCAAAACTGGTCCAAGAAATTTGGACTTATCCAGAGTAGTTTTTTAAGTGATTGGATGGATGAAATTATCAATTGGGAACAAACTGAGAGGAGTGGGTGGAGGTTGTAGGAAGAGCGATGATAAAATTTAAGTAACAGGAGAAGCAATATCTGGACTCAGGTAATTTAAGAAGAGTAAAAATTATATAGGTAAATAAAGTGAATATAATAATGACTAATGAGAATAATTACTAAGAAGAATTGTCCAGTTTAGTAATGTGAGATAATATATCTTTATGGGAGCCCATATTAAAATCTACGTCTGTATCTTAACACATTTTATATAACTTTATCTTTTAAAAACATGAGTATACTTTTGAAGGTACTATACAAGCGACATTAGCATCATGCTTAGTAGGGAATTAACAAATCCATCATTATCACAGTTGAACAATACAATAATCATTTTTATTATTAAAACAACTTCACAAGATTATGGAATGGAAATCACCATTATTTAATACTAGAGGCCCAGTGCACAAAAATTTGTGCACTGGGGGCAGAGCCCTCAGCCTGGCCTATGCCCTCTCACACTCTGGGACCCCTCGGGGGATGTCCACCTGCTGGCATGCCTGTCCAGCCTAGGTGAGGGGCTGATGGCAGTTTCAGACTGCCCACAACTCCTTCAGGGTTCGGGTCCCTACTGGGGTGCCTGGCTGGAAACAAGTATCTGGGATTTATTTAACTTCTATAATATAAACTTTGTTGCCTTGGTCCGCCCTCCCCCCCCCCCCGCCACCCCACTCTGCTCAAAGCCTGGGTTGCCCCTGGCAACCTAAGGTCCCAGCTCGGCCAGTATCTGGGGTTTGTTTATCTTCTATAATTGAAACTTTGTAGCCTTGAACAGAGCTCAGGACCCACAAGTCCCTGGCTTCCTCCATTGGCTGGGGCAACTCCAGCTCTGTGGCCACTGCTATCTTAGTTGAGTTAATATGCACATTTGCTCCTGATTGGTTGGTGGGCCTGGCTTGTGGGCATGGCTTGTGGGTGTTATGGAGTGAGGGTCAATTTGCATATTACTCTTTTATTAGATTAGATTCTTGAAGTATTCAGGAAAAAAATAAATGTTAAAAATGAAGAGTTATACCCTAGCTGGTTTGGCTCAGCAAATAGAACAATGGCCTGTGGACCCAAGGATCCTGGGTTTGATTCTGATCAAAGGCACATGCCGGGGTTGGGGACTCGACCCCCAGTAGGGGGCATGAAGGAGGCAGCTGATCAATGATTCTCTCTCCTCATTGATGTTTCTATCTCTCTCTCCTTCTCACTTCCTTTCTGAAATCAATAAAAATGTATTTTAAAAAATAAATGAACAGTTATGTTTATTATTTATTAATCCAGAAATTTCTAAATTGGTAAATATATCAGGTAAATATATTTGTAAAAATATTGGTAAATATATTGGGATTTCATTATTACCATCAAAACATAAATAGGTACAGTAAAGTAGCTTCCTTTTAAAAATCAGAAGTTGGAAATAAAATATGTGCATTATCAAACAGTAATAGATACATAACATATACAAGGATAAGCTTAATGAGATGTAAAAGAACTGTATCAATAAAACTATAAGACTTTGCGTTTTGGCTCTCTAAACAACTGTGGCAGTAGGCAAAAACAAGCATTTTATTTAAAAAGGCAACAAAAAAGGGAGCCAAGAAAAAAGTGATTGATCCATTTACCAAGGATGATTGATGCAATGTGAAAGCACCAGCTATGCTCAATATAAGAAATATTGGAAATGCACTAGTCACAAGAACTCAAGAAAACAAAATTGCATCTGATGGTATTAAGGGTTATGTTTTTGAAGTGAACCTAATTGATCTCAGGGCAAAAAGTGCAAATTTTCATGGCATGGATGTTACCCATCACAAAATGTGCTCCGTGGTCAAAAATGGCAAAGTATGATTATAGCTCATGTTGATATCAAGAGTATCAATGGTTATTTGCTTCATCTATTCTTTGTTGATATTATTAGAAAACTAGAGGCCCAGTGCACAAATTCATGCACGGGTGGGGTCCCTCAGTATGGCTGACAATCAGGGCTGTCTAATCCAGTCCTGATCAGGGCCAGCCAGCCAGGGAGAGGAATTGCAGGAGGTTGGCTATGGGAGCACACTGACCACCATGGAGTAGCTCCTGCATTGAGCATCAGTGCACATCATAGTGACCAGTCAACTGGTCATTTGGTCAACCAGGCTTTACGGTCACTTAGGCATATATATATGTGTGTGTGTATATATATAAAATAAAAGAGTAATATGCAAATTGACCATTACCCGAGATACCTAAGCCATGCCCACAAGCCAATCAGAGTGGCTGTATGCAAATTAACCCAGCCAAGATGGAGGCCGGCAGCCATGGAACTAGAGCAAACCAGAGGCTTCTGTCGCAACTGCCTGCCTAGGCTGGCTGAGCCTCTGCTCACGGCCACGCCCACCAGCCAATCAGAACGGCTGTATGCAAATTAACCCAGCCAAGATGGAGGCTGGCAGGGCGGCTCTGCACTGGGAGCCTCCGCAGGAGGCATAGCTGTGCCAGGTGTGTCAGCTCAGTGTGGTCAATAACTGATTATAGAGAGGATTGGAAAAGACATAGAAAAGACTTGCTAATTTGTTTATTATCTCTATGTCTCTGTTAAGAATGTCAAAATGCTGGAGAAGCCCAAGTTTGAGTTAGGAAAACTCATGGAGCTTCCTGGTGTAGGTAGCAGTTCTGAAAAATCTACTGGGGATGAGACAGGTGCTCAAGTTTAATGAGGTGATGGATATGAGCCCAGTCCAAAAATCTGTTTAAAATTCAGACTGTTAATGGTGACAAAAATCCTATTTGTTATGTTTAAAAAAATTATAAGATTTAATAAGAGAAATTTTGTAAAAGGTAAATAAACAACACTAACAAGTTCCTTGGTTGAAATGCCTCAATATTGTAAAAATGTTCTTTCTTCCCAAATATTTTCTGCTTTTATTAGAATCCATCTATCTCCTACTCCCTATAAAAAGACAGCCTTTTTTGGGGGGGGAAGACATGACCAAATAATTACCAATTTTATTTGAAGAATAAACCTTTACATTGAAATAATAAATCAGAAAAAGTATGATAAATAATAATAATAATATAAAACGTTTCTTGTCAACTTTTAACGTATATTTAAAATATTGGTAAAATGATCAACAAGGAATTTAACAGGACCGAAATGTTGTTAGAGAAATAAACCAAAGCAAATATTGCAATTTACTTTTGAGGCTAGAATTTTTACAATATTGAGAAAAATAGACTACTTAGTAAATAATGGAGATAATTTTGGAAAATGTACTTCAATATTTACTCATTATCATAGATCAAAATCAACACCCAACTACTCTATTTAGCTTTTAAAATACTAGAATAAGTGAGGTGAATAAATTTTACTTTTTGGTGCTCAAAGGCAAGAATCATTAGGAGAAATATTAAATTTCTTCACTATGTAAGCTTTTTTTTGATAAAAAAATGTTAATAAATAATATACTGGTAAAATATTTACAACGTAGATGAGTGACAAAGGTATAATACACCAAATATATAAATATAAATATGAAAGTAAATTAAAGTGATGATATAAACAAATTCATTAGCAATTAAAGATGTGCCCCAGTGGTACAAATCTGTGAGCAGGTGGGAATTTCCATGAAGTCTTTGTTGTAGATTAAACAATAGGCTCTTTCAAAGGGCAACTTGATAGTATGTAGTATGTGATTTGAAGATTAGCAGACACTTTAGTCCATAAAATCCACAATGAGAAATATCTCTTAAGGAAATAATTAAAAATTTACATATATATGGATTTACAGAATACTTTTATAAGAAAACCAGAAAACATTGTAAAGTATGTGGTTAAGGTAAAGTACGTTGCTACACACACACACGAATATGGTTCCTCCATCAAATACTTAAATCAGGATGTCTATATTATGCTCTTAAGTGAATTTTATAGGCTACATATATAACACAATTTCATTAAGAAAAAAAGAGATAGGCAGAGAGAAAGGAAAAGGGATACAATTTTAATATGTAGTGGCTGGAAGGATATACCCCAACATTTTACAGTAATATACTGGACCTATACATTATTTTCATTTTTTCTTTATACCTTTATACATAAAATAAAAATATATTAACTTGCATTTGGAAAAAGATAAGGCTATATATAAGCATTATCTCTTCATTTAACATGAGGACAGCAAATGCATTCTGTGCTCAGCTCATGGAAACAGAGCAAATTGTGGAAATTATTTGCTATTACAGCACTTTCATAAATCCTCAACAAACACTGAGCTTCCTTGGTGGAAATTTTTAATGAGTGTACAGGTTATGCTACAATAATGCAGAGTCACTCGCTGGCTTGAGATAGTAATGCTCTAACTTTGGTGTTTTCTCAAAGACTAAATCTCAAGCATAGAGTACTCTCAAGTTGTGCTTTTGAGATGTTTCCTAAGAAAATCTGTGACATGAGCTGAAAAGCTACTTTAAATGATAATCAGCCAGCTGTAATACAAAAAGATAATTGGGAAGACAAGAATCAATTTTGATATTTATACTCACACAAAGAACTGAAAACGGAAAAAGAAAAGATGCATTCACCTTTCACATCTTCTAGCAGGTAGTGTAGTGCAGGCAATTCATTTAGTGATTCTTTAATTTATCCATGAAGGTATATATCTGAGAAGCCTGGGAAATAGTCCTAGAATACAGCATCCTTTAGAACAAATAAAAATAGACATCCAAGTACTAAGATGTGGGAAGCTTAACATTTTTGTTGTAAAATAGTTAATTTCAAAAAATGTAACTGAACCACTACTAGGCAAAGCATACTGTACTAGCTGGTTGCTATTCTTAGCTGTCAGTTTTCTAGAGCTGCCATGACAAAGTACCACAGACTTGACTTAAACACAGAAATATGTTTTGTCACAATTCTGAAGGCTAGAAGTAAGGGTTGGTTTCTTCTGAGGCCTATCTTCTTGGCTTGTAGATACACATCTCCCAATGTCTTCACATGTTTATGTCCTAATCTCCTCTTCTTATAAAGACATCAGTCATATTCAATTAAGGCCTTCTCTAATAGTCTCATTTTATTTTAATCACCTCTTTACTGACTCTATCTCCATATACAGTCACATTCTGAGGTAACAAGAGTTAGCATTTAAAAAAAGAATTTTTGGAGAATACAGCTAAATTGAGGGAATGACTGACTATAAATAAATGAATAAATCTTTAGTATAGTTCTAATTGCTTTGCTAATGTATTCAATGAAGAAATATACTGAAAAATGCCTTAGCCAGTTTGGCTCGGTGGATAGAGCGTCGGCCTGCAGACTGAAGAGTCTTGGGTTCAATTCCGTTCAAGGGCATGTACCTTGGTTGCAGGCACATCCCCAGTACAGGGTGTGCAGGAGGCAGCTGATCAATGTTTCTCTCTCATTTATGTTTCTAACTCTCTATCCCTCTCCCTTCTTCTCTGTAAAAAATAAATAAAATATATTTTAAAAAATTAAAAAAATATATACTGAAAAATATTAAAATGGTATAAATTTTCTGAAAATGGGAGGTTGAAATATTTTTCATGTCATATTTTAGTGTAGAATGTTTATAAAGTTATGTCATTTCTATGATATAAATAGAGGTGCAGAAGTGTAAAAGTAAATAAAGATTCTAGAGAAAAACCCCTTAGGTTATGATATATAATTATATATCATAATTTCATTTGTTTTTATCAAGACATAAAAATGCTGACAAATTTGACTTAACAATTCACAAATTTGGTTAGCAAGTAATTATAGTGGGCCAGGCACCATTTTGTGTTTATTTTGATAACAATAAGCAAAAGAAATTGAGCCCTTGCCTTCAGAGTGAGTGGACCTCTGTCCCTCAATCGAGTTCCTCTGCATAGAACACACCAGAAATTTGTCATCGCCACCTCCACCAAAATTGATACCAGTGGTGTGAAAATCCCCAAACATCTCACTGATGCTACTTCAAGAAGAAGGTGTGCGAGCCCAGACACCAGAAGGGTGAGATAGATTTTTGACACAGAGAAAGAGAAACACAAGATTACAGAACAGCACAAGGTTGACCAGAAAGCTGTGGACTCACAGATTCTGCCAAAAATCAAAGCTGTTCCTCAGCTCCAGGGCTGCCTCTGCTCTCTGTTCGCTCTCACCAGTGGGCTTTATCCTCACAAACTAGTGTTCTGAATTTCTTATGAGAATTCGATTAAATACTGATGTGTTAAAAAATATCCATATCACAAAAAGCCCGAAATAAGAAACAGTTCAAATGTGTATCAGCTGATGAATGAACGTAAAGAAAGAGAAAAATATTCTGGTGGGTGTGGCTCAATTAGTTGAGCATGTCCCATGCACTGAGAGGTCGCTGGTTTGATTCCTAGTTGGGGCACATGCCTGAGTTGCGGACTCAGTCCCCACAGGGGGTGGCTAGGAGGCAGCCAATCCATGTTTTTCTCTCTTTATCCCTGTCCCTTCCTCTCTCTATAAAAATCAATATATTTTTAAAAAAGAAAAAAAGCGCATCATATAATCACAGAGATAATTGAAATATACCAAATTTCAATATCTTTAATAATTAATAAGGTATGGGTATAAATTTAAATAGACAATTGAATAATTCAATAATATTTTCAAAGAATAGCACAAACATTCTCATATTTTGGACTAACTTTAAATTTTTTTTGTTTCCCTGATTTAACAAGTATCTACATTTTAAAGTATACATCTATTGAGTGATCATACTTATCATTCATCAGTTTAAAATCTTCAGGCCATTTCTCCTCTATAGGGATAATATTGTGAGTTTTAATTTAGTCAACTACCTCTGTAAAGTCATTACTTTTGTAAGTTTCTACAGTATGAAATGTAGCTGTGATTTCTGTATTGTATCACATGGTAGTATCATGGATACATGGTTCACTATAATTCAGACATAATTACATATAATTATTTGCCCTTTCCAACAAAATCTACCTTTTCTCATAGAAGTACAGGTTAGTGACCATTCCTCTGTTATTTCAGGATTCCGTACTTCTTAAAAACATAGCAAATTATTTTTCTCTTGTTACATGGTTTGAGAAATAGGGCTTCTCAGTGAGATGTGTCCCACAACTGAGTCCATCTGTTCTCCATTTTAAAGTTTTTCCAAAACTCATGAGTTACATTATAGGAAACAAATTGTTAGCTCTCAGTCATGTCATGGGGAAGGGGGGCAGGGAGCCATCTCATTGGTCTAATGGCAATTAAAGTGATATTTGTGTACATTTAATGATAACCACCCCCTCATACACACCCACATACACTTAAAAAAAATACAAGCGGAAGGTGAAGAAGTAGATTCAGACATGATAGACACCTTGGATGACTTTAACTACAGTAGGGAAATGGGAATCCACTGGAAATTCTAGAGAATTATGCTTGTAGGTGGATGTCTGTGGATATTGGTCACATTAGATATTAAGTTATCCAGTAAAGAAGGAACTGATAATGCAGGAGAGAGAGAGAGAGAGATACATGGATACATGGGTAGAGAGGTTGGCCTTAGATAGGAGTAGAAGCACTTCTTCCATGGTAACTTGATGGAAGACAGATTATGGAGCTACAGATGTGGATGATCTGGAGGAATTAGTGGTTGGAAAATTAAATATTTATTTAATTGCATTAATTGTCTTTATTAATGATCAGTGACATCATCAGCTGGGGATGATGAAATAAGAAGGTCTAGAGAACTTGAGGAACAGAAGGCATCATGAAATAGTCACCTTGAAGAGAGGTGTGTGAATTTACTGTGGAAGTGTAGTAGTAGTGGGGCAATCAGGCGTTGTTAAAGCACTCCTTCCGTTGTTATAAACTTGTGATGGCACTGCTGAGTGAACCAGTCATTTTTAGCTGCTGGGTTCAGCTTTTTCCTTTTATTACTGAAGGGTAACTTACATAAGATTATGTTAGTTTCAGATGCATATTGTAGTGACTTGATATTTTTAAAATATATTTTATTGATTTTTTACAGAGAGGAAGGGAGAGGGATAGAGAGAAGCATCGATGGGAGAGAAACATTGATCAGCTGCCTCCTGCACACCCTCTACTGGGGATGTGCCCACAACCAAGGTACATGCCCTTGACCAGAATTGAACCCAGGACCCCTCTGTCTGCAGGCCAATGCTCTATCCACCAAGACAAACCAGTTAGGGCTTGATATTTTTATATATTGCAAAATGATCACCATAATAAGTCCAGTTAACATCCTTCACCATGCACAGGTACAATTTGTTTTTTCTGGAGATGAGGACTTCCAAGATTACTCCTCAAGCTACATTCAAATATGCAAGGCAGTGTTATTAACTATAGCAATAATGCTGTACATTACTTCCTCATGACTTACTCATTTTTATAACAGAAACTTTGTACCTTTGACCCCTTTTACTCATTTCATCCTTCCATACACCCTGCCTCAGGCAACCACCAATCTGCTCTGTATATCTGTGAGGTCAGTTTGTTCTTTTGTTTTTCCTTTTTTTAAAAAATCTAATTATAAGTGAGATCATACAATATTTATCTTTTTCCATCTGACTTATTTCATCTAGCATAATTCCATTAAGGTCCATCCACGTTGTCACAAATGGCAAGATTTTATTCTGTTTTTTAGCTGAATCATATATAGAGTGTCCCAAAAATATATACAGAAACTTTGAATACTTATAAAGGCAATGTTTATTAAAATACATTTCAGTTTTAAAATTGAGCTATCAGCTGGTAAACTGTGTATACATTTAGGGGAGGACACACTGTATACAAACATGCACACGCAAACACACACACACAAACCTAAAAGTAGATTTATAGTTATGAGTACTTAAATCACTGAGTTTATTCTTGTATTATTATTATTTAATTATTATATTATTTTCTAGAAAAACAACCAACTGTAAACCTACTTTGGCCTCACAACATACATATTTGTGTGCATATGTACATATTTTTTATTCATTTATCAGTTAGGTTTCTTCCATTTGCCCATTGTCAGATATCTTTTTTTAGATACTAATTTTGTTTCCTTTGGATAAACTCCCAGAATTGGAATTGCTAGATTCTTTGATAATTCTGTTTTGAAATTTTTGAGGAATCTCCATAATGATTTCCACAGTGGCTGTACCAGTTTACATCCCCACTAAGGTTCTCTTGGCTCATCACCAACACTGGTTATTTCTTGGCTGAGCAAAAGGGATAAGAAAATAGAGGGAGCTGACAAATAGAGAAAATCTGATGTGGTAGAGAGAAGGCCTCAGTGATATCAGAAGATTGTTGGAATTTTAGAATAAGTGACCCAGGAGGGTTAGATATGATAGTTAGATAGTAGGTACAGTTGTCAGTGATGACATGGTCTGTTGTATGGTCATAT
The DNA here is from genome assembly GCA_004026665.1 of Murina feae. Taxonomy (NCBI): domain Eukaryota; kingdom Metazoa; phylum Chordata; class Mammalia; order Chiroptera; family Vespertilionidae; genus Murina; species Murina feae. Next base: position 4,103 of record PVJC01013902.1, on the reverse strand, counting down.
GCATGAGTGACAAAGGGAAGGAGGATAAAAAGATCATTGAACACAAGGATATCAAGGACATGAGAATCCACAATGTTAGATGGATTGCATTCTTGATTTTTTTATTTTTATGTAGCTAAGGATGATGAGAGCATCAGTTGTGAATTGGGAGACAGTAAACTGGAACCGAAATTATCACTGAGTGAGAGATATGTTGAGAATGTCAGATGGTGAGAACAATTAGGAAGGGTAGGGAGTAGAGAAGTCTGATAACATACATTTAAAAGGAGCCGGGGTTTTCAAAGAGGTAAGAGAGAGTTCAGAAATATCAAGGAGAAGCAAAGAGCACATTTAGTCTAGTTATACAGGTTTCTTACTTCCTCTACTTTGATGTGTGAGAGGGAGAAAAAATAGCCTCTTCTTAAGGTGACAGGAGAAGCATGCCTGCAAGAAGATCTGTGTGTCAGATAACAAGAAGTAATAAGTTGAATGATTTTCACTAGAAAATTTGGAATATCAGAGAACATGTTTTAAAGGGAATATTAATAAGGCTTGTGAGGGAACGGTTGAAGGGTTCTTGAATATAAGAATTAGTGTTTTTATGATGGTGAATCTGGAAGACTGGGATTTTGGTGTTGACGGAGATGTATGAGGAATAGTTGTAAGGCAAACTGGTAATATTTCTGATCCTTAGGGCTGGATGTTATTTAAGCTATTAAGGCAAATATCTCACCTCTGACTGGTGAAATTTTGTCACTTACAATGAACCATCAGGGAAACTGGATATATTCTCGGGAAAATGAGTGCCTAAAAAGGACGTGATTGAAGAAGGGCTAGAATCTTGGAGAAGTTGGAAGGAGGAGAGCTCTGGGTTTTTCTGTAGCTAAAGGTTATTTAAAATCAGTGTAAAACATAAGCTGGTGAAGGTGCTTTTAAGAGCCTGGATTGTTTAGCTCAGTGTCTGTGGCAACCTGTCTTTAGTGAGCCTTGCTAAACTACAAAGGTTGGAAGACTACATTACCCAGGCAAATTTCAACACGATTTCTGTATGTGTTTTAGATTCTGTCAATCAGATGGGTTTGGATGAAACGTGAATTTGGAACTGAGTTTTTGGGAGAAAGAGTAGGGAATAAGGCCATCATCATTCTGCTGGTACAGATGGTGACACAGACAAAAACACTTTGAGAGCTGGCAGTTCTAACCCTCAGCAATGGATTTCTTGGTAGTAAATGGAGCAGCAGTGCCTTTGCTCAAGTATGAGGCATACTTTTTGAAAGCTGACCTGAAGTCTGCTTCTTGGGCCCTCCCAGTGATTTTTGTAAGCCATTTTATATCCTACAATAAATATCCAAACTTTCTACTCCAAAAGCTGCCCTTTTTCAACCTGAAGATAGGCACCCAATCTAGTATTGGCTATGGGGTTAAAACATATTAGCTGTGATCACAGATTTTCTCTCTTAGAATTTTATTATTTTTTTAAATAAGATAAGAACTAGTCAATTATGAGAAGTAATGTATGTTACTTTTAGAAAGTAAGCTGCATTATTCATTGGGTTGAATTGGGAGAAGCGAGATACAGGCATACCTGGTTTCATTGTGATTTGCTTTATTGCACATTACAGATGTTGTGATTTTTACATATTAAAGGCAAGACCCTCCACCAGCAAAGATTTAAACTCATTTTCTTGAGGTGGTCTGGAACTGAATGCACAATATCTCTGGGTTATTCCTGTAATCTTGAGCTGATTTGTAGCATGTGTGTATGTCTGTGCATGTGCACACACGTGCATATGTATCAGAAATATTACTGGGTAGTTTATAAATGCTATAAAATGGCTCTTGACATGACACTGTTTTTCTAGAATCAGAAATTACCCTCTCCATCAAACTATTGATTGTTTCCTCTATTCTCCTTTCTGTTCTCAAGTAGACAGAAATGTTACTTTGAATAACAGGCACTCATTAACTTCCGAGATATCTATATATATAAAAGCCAAGTGGAATGGAACAACTGGAACAACCAGAACGACTGGTTACTATGACGCACATTGTGGTCAGCCAACCAGCGGATGGGGGCAGGGCTGGCCAGCCAATCTCCCACAGCCCCTCCACCCACCCTTCTGACTGGCCCTGGTCAGCCTCAATCTGGGTGGGCTGCCTGGACCCCACCTGTGCACGAATTTGTGCACTAGGCCTCTAGCTCATTAAATGCCTATGTGTCAGGCACTAACCTAGGTGTTAGGAATACAGCTCAGGAGAAATTAGAGAGTATAAAACGTTCAGTCTACTATAAAGGATAGATATAAACAAAAATGTTAATTAAATACAATGAATATTATTGACAGGAAATACTTGGTCTTAGGAAGCAAATCTAGAAGGGAGATCTAAGCTATCTTATGTAGGTGATGCTTCTTAGGGAAGTTTGCTGTAAATTGGTCTTACATGTAATACTGAGCTTAACAATATATGCATATGGTAACAAAGGCAAATCTCAAAAGTTTAACAAAACAGAAAATGTGTATCTTGGTATCATATATTCAAATGGATGTCTATTGGGTGGCTTTCCCTGGCTGTTGACCCATATGTCCTTTCTTCCCTCTGGTTGCTCCTTAGTTCTCTAAGGTCTCCTCAGATTCCCCTGGTTCATTGACAACATTCAGCTGCCCAAAAAGCAGAGCCAATTTGAGGAGGATTGTGTATCTGATACTTAATTATTTCATCCTGGAAGGAATTGTTCAGATTCCATAGAGAACAGTCAAATGGGCCCACCAAGGATATGAGTGGGGTGGAAGGAGAGGGATGTGGGAAGTATAGTCCTTGACTGGTTGAGTGCTCCTCAGCAGCAATAATGTTCTCTGCAAAAGAAGGAAAAACTTCCTAGTTGAGTAGTTAGCTGTCTCTGCCACATGAAGGAAAAGAGACACACTTGTATTTTTGAGACATAACTAGCCTCATATTAAAGCTGACATAGAGAAAAATAGGATTGCAAAACTGTTGCTATCACTGATTTTAGTACCATTGAGGGAATGTTGGGCTTAAATAGATACTTTTCATATAGCACATGGAAATTATAACTTTAAGTTTGGGTCATTAAATTAAAGTGAACACTAGCTGTGATGTTAGAGAACTATTGTTAGAGTTCTATGGAAATAAGCTATCTTAGAATTTAAATCTGTGATCCTATTCACAAACTTGAAATATTTAGGATATGAATAGACATAAAAAAATGTGGATTTGACTCAAATTCTACCTTCATTTTAATCATTGTTATTGATACTTCTTGTATTGAGGCTCTCTATATAAAAATCATTGTAAACAGTGGAGGAAGGCTACATAATACTATATAATAAATCCTATATAATAAAAGGGTAATATGCAAATTGACTCTAATATCAGAACGACTGCTGGACTAGTCACTATGAGGCACACTGACCACCTCTTAGTCTCTTTCCCCAACCGGCTGGCTCCAATTGCCCGATTGCAAATGGGGAACAAGGGGTGGGTGGCGGCAGGGGGTGGGGCTGCCTGCAGGAAGCTGGAGAAGGTGTTCCTGATCACAGGCCAGGCCTAGGAACCATACCCACACACGAATGTCATGCACCAGGCCACTAATTTGAATTTTAGTGGAAAAATTTTAGGGGGCCAATAAAACTCATGTATGAACACAAATGGACCTGGGACAACAAATTATTTTTACTTTTAAAAAGTTTTCAAAATGTTTCAATATTTCTAATGTATTTAGACCATAGCTTGTGGTATTGTGATTTTTTTTATATCTTTATTGTTCAGATTGTTATAGTTGTTCCTCTTTTTTTCCCCCATAGCTCCCCTCCTCCCAGTTCCCACCCCATCCTCTGTCCCCATCCCTCCCGTCCTCATCCATAGGTGTACGATCATTGTCCATTCTCTTCCCACATCCCCAACACCCTTTACCCCTGAAAATTGTCAGTTCACTCCCTTTCTATGCCTCTGATTCTATTCTATTCACCAGTTTATTCTGTTCATCAGATTTCTTATTCACTTGATTTTTAGATTCACTTGTTGATAGATATGTATTTGTTGTTCATAATTTTTTATCTGTATTTTTTCTTCATCCTCTTCTCAAAGGATACCTTTCAGTATTT
>PVJC01013901.1:0-37279 GCA_004026665.1 Murina feae | reverse complement strand
TTGATCTCTCAGACTCTTGCCCTCCCCAGCATGTTGTTCTCTTTTTTGAGCATGGCCAGTGCTGGGTGCGGCCTGCCTCCCAAGCTTGCCTACTGCCCATCTTCCTCCAGCCACCAGAAAGCAGGGAAAACCCCGCCTCGTGGTCAGGCTAGCCTTTTCCTGCTCCCTGATCCCCAGAAGGGACCTGGGAAGCCGCCAAGCAGGCCGCCAACTCTTTCCCACTGCTGCCTTCCTTTCCCACTTCCTGGTGCCGCCAAGGGGTCTGGGGAGCTGCCAAGCAGGACCCCGGCCCCTGCAGCCTTGCTTTCCCGATCTCCGGTGCCCCGCAAAGGGCCTGGGAAGCCACCAAGCAGGCCGAGACCCACCCCCGCCGCCTCTTACCCGCTTCCCGGTGCCCTCCAACCCTGCCGCCTCTTTCCCACTCACGGGTCCTGGGTCCTGCGCTGTCCCACCCTGCAGCCGCTCTGTGCACTCGGGAGGCCCCTCAGCCCGGCCTGTGCCCTCTCGCAGTCTGGGACCCCTCGGGGATGCCCACCTGCTGGCGTGCCTGACCAGCCTGGGTGAAGGGCTTTAAGGCTTCCCACAGCTCCCATTGACCCAACGTCCCAGCAAGGCTGGCTGGATGCAGGTTTCTGGAGTTTTTTCTCCTATAATTGATGCTGTTCCTTGAAGGCCTGGGGTTATCTTCTATAATTGATATACTGTTCCTTTAAGGCGGCCTTCTAACTACTAATGAAGCCTCCTCTGCTTCACCTCGCAGCGTCTATAATGAAACAATTGTTACTTTTACTGGTTAGGCCCGAGCTGCTCTCTCCTTCAGCTCCGGAGGATTCTATGATTGTTATATTGTTTCAAATGTTTCAAATCTGTGTTTCGCTAGAGGCAGTTTAAGTGGAGCGGGCACAGCTTCACTTTCACTCCTGCCGCAATGGAAAGGGCTGTTTACTCAAGTCCGTGAGTGGCGGCTGCCATGTTGCCTGGGCTGATTTGCATACAGCCGCTCTGATTGGCTGGTGGGCGTGGCTTACCCATCTCGGAGAAACGGTTAATTTTAATATTTCGCTTTTATAGAGTAGATTGATAAAACATCTGGGGAAAACATAAAGCTAGGTATTTACTGCATTTATTATACCAAGATGAGTTTGCAATGAATCAAAGATTTAAAGGTAAAAATAAAATTACGAAAGTAAGGAAGGAATAGATGAGAGAATCTTCTTAAATGTGACCCTGTGATTGGAAAGACCTTTTAAAGAATTTCATAATAGTCAGAAGCAATAACAAATTAAAAATATGTAAACCTGAATACATAAAACTTAGAATAAGCACATGGCCATGATAAGAAAAGCCATAACTGTATCATTCAAAAGTCAATAATAAACTTAGAAAATTACAGTGCAAATGGGCTGACAATTAGTCACTTCCTTTAAAGACAAAGTGTTCACAAATAGAAAAGGAGCCAATTACATGGACATATACTTCATGGGGAAAGAACACAAAAGGCCCAAAAACATATTCATAGACTAGTTCTTTCTTTTTAATCTTTGATCCATTGCAAACTCATGTTGGTATCCTATATAATAAAAGCCTAATATGCAAATCAACCAAACAGTGGAACGACCAGTCACTATAACACGCACTAACCACTGGGGGGCAGACATTCAATGCAGGAGCTGCCCCTGGAGGTCAGTGTACTCCCACAGTGGGAGCACCACTCAGCCAGAAGCTGGGCTCACAGCTGGCAAGCACAGCAGCAGTGGCGGGAGTCTTCCCGCCTTTGCTTGAGGCAGCGACGGGCCCAGACTATGAGAGCCCCAGACTGCAAGAGGGATGTCTGTCGGGGCCTGGGAATTAGGCCTAAGCCAGCAGGCAGACATCGCCCAAGAGATCCTGGATTGCAAGAGGGTGCAGGCTGGGCTGCAGGACTCCCCCTTTCCTCCCCTCTCCCTCCCGTCCATGCACGAATCTCCTGCACTGGGCCTCTAGTTAGGATCTATCTTTCGCAAAATCACAAAATGGTTAGCATTGTTTTATCAATGTCATTTATTGAATAATCCATCTTTACTACTTTGAAATTATTCATATTTGAATCTAGTTATAATGTAAATTTAGTTTAAATGTAAATTAAAATAAAAATTATCATCACCAGTCACTACTCACATGAACAAAAACAGAAAAGTCAGTAATGTTTGGTACTGAAGAAGACAAGAGGAGAAAAGCAGCCTCATACATTGTTTAGTGCAATTTAGCAACATCCAAGGAAATTTAAAACATGTAGTTTTTGACACAGGAATTATGCTTTAAGGACTTTATATATTTACTAGAGGCCCTGTGCATGAAATTTGTGTACCAGTGGGGGTTCCCTCAGCCTGGCCTGCACCTTCTCACAATTGGGACCCCTAAGGCAGGGGTCCTTAAACTTTTTAAACAGGGGGCCAGTTCATTGTTCCTCAGACCGTTGGAGGGCTGGACTATAGTTAAAAAAAAAAACAAACAAAAAACTATGAACAAATTCCTATGAACACTGCACATATCTTATTTTGAAGTAAAAAAACAAGGTGGCAAAAACACCTGGTGGGCTGGTTAAATGTCCTCGGCGGGCCACATGTGGCCCGTGGACTGTAGTTTGAGGATCCCTGCCCTAAGGGGATGTCCGACTGCCGGTTTAGGGAATCGGGCCTAAACCGGCACTCAGACATTCATCTGGCAATCCTGGACCACTGACTCCTAACCGCTCACCTGCCTGCCTGCCTGATCACCCCTAACCCCTCTGCATGCCTACCTGATTGTCTCTAACCACTCACCTGCCTGCCTCATCACCCCTAACCTCCTCTGCCTCAGCCGCCGCCACCGCCACAGCTTTGTCCAAAATGACGTCCAGAAGGTCATTCAGCTGTGCAGTCTAATTAGCATATTATGTTTTTATTATTATAGATACTACTAGAGGCCCGGTGCACAAAAATTTGTGCACTAGGGGAGGGGGGTCCCTCAGCCTGGCCTATGCCCTCTTGCAGTCTGGGACCCCTTGGGGGATGTCCACCTGCTGGCATGCCAGGCCAGCCTGGGTGAGGGGCTGATGGCCATTTCAGGCTGCCCACAGCCCCTTCAGGGTTCGGGTCCCTACTGGGGTGCCTGGCTGGAAGCACGTAACTGGGATTTATTTAACTTCTACAATTGAAACTTTGTTGCCTTGGTCTCCTGCTCGAAGCCTGGGTTGCCCCTGGCAACCCAAGGTCCCAGTTCAGCAGGTATCTGGGGTTATATTCTGTAATTGAAACTTTGGAGCCTTGAGTAGAGCTCAGGGCCCACAGGGCCTTGGCTTCTTCCATTGCTCGGGGCAACTTCAGCTCTGTGGCTGCCGCCATCTTAGTTGAGTTAATTTGCATATTTGCTCCTGATTGGATGGTGGGCATGGCTTGTGGGTGTAACAGAGTGAGGGTTAATTTGCATATTACTCTTTTATTAGATTAGATAAGTGTACAAAATCATAAGAACAAAGACAATCTTTGCAGCATAGTTTAAATAATCTGAAATGGGCAAACAGCTAAATAGTCCATAATGAGGAACAGATCAATAAATTATAGTAACATTAAAATGGCATAATCTATAAATATTAGAAATTATAAAATTATTTTTAATACCGTATTTTCTGGCGTATAAGACGACTGGGCATATAAGATGACCCCCAACTTTTTTTTTTTTCATTTTTTAAAAATATACTTTATTGTTGTTGGTTTTTTTTTACAGAGAGGAAGGGAGAGGAATAGAGAGTTAGAAACATCAATGAGAGAAAAGCATCGATCAGCTGCCTCTTGCACACTCCCTTAGCCGCAACCAAGGTACATGCCCTTGACCAGAATCGAACCTGGGACCTTTCAGTCCACAGGCCGATGCTCTATCCACTGAGCCAAACCTGTTAGGGCTACCTCATTCATTTTAACATCTGCCTAGTAGTCCATCATATAGATGCATCACACTTTATTGAAACTCCCACATAAGGAAATCTTTCAACCACAATTTTGAGTGTGGGTAGTTAAACTGAAGGAATTATCTGCATAAAGTTAGGATTATGTTTCCAAATCATTGAGTGGCAAAGTGGAATTGCTGAGACAGACACATGGCCAGTTGGGCGATTTAATCCTCCTTTTCCCAAACTCAAGGCCCCAACTTTTGAGAAGATTTTCCTGGGTTAAAAAGTTCGGACGGACACCGTATGCGGCACAAAAAGGAGCCGACCAGAGACACTTGCGATCTCCGTCCTGCTCCATTGAAATGAATGGAGTGCGGCTGTTTTTTGAGCCCACTCCCCACCTCACCGTATGCAGCGACCGCAGATTTTCCAATCCGGCTTGGAAGTTTCAGCACCCACCTTATAAGACGACACCTGGCATATAAGACAATCCCCAACTTTTGAGAAGATTTTCCTGGGTTAAAAAGCTGTCTTATATGCCAGAAAATACGGTATTTTTATTGCTGACAGTATTACAGATGTCCCCCATTTTCCCCCTTCCTAAAATAAATTCTTGAAAAAAATAACTATATACTACAACTCTGTGTTGTCAGGAACTAACTATTCTAAATACCTTTCCATAATAAGTGTTCACATCACATCAACCCTATGAGATAGATATTAATATTATCCACCATTTCAAATATAAGGAAAGTTTGAGACACTGAGATGTTAATAACTGCTTCAGGAGTCAACAAACAGTAAATGCTAAAATGGGGGCTCAATCCCAGGCAGTATAGCTCCAGATACTGAGCTGTGAACTGCAATGACTATTTTTGCAACACTCTGTGCTATCCAGTAGAGGCCAAGTAACAGCTCATTAGTATGCAAACTTACCACATCCAAACTTTATCATATGTACATGTAAGAACCCATATTACAAGGTTATGCAAGATTAGTTTGTGAAATGAAAACTTCTGAGAATAATGTAATTGCTTTCTCTTTCATCAAAATACTCCATTAGTACACTTTCTCCAGTCATTCCCTAGGGGCCTTTTAGGGTCACAGTCTACCGATTCTCTTCCCAAAAATCTCATCAACATTGCTCACCATAAAAGTTTCTTTCTATGAATTAGATAAATGCTGTTACTCTTTTTTACATTAGACTTTCGACTCTGCTTCATCACAAAGACACCCTATTTGACCAGTCAATTTGCAATGGAAGTTTATTTTAACAATATTTGCAAGACAGCAGCTGCAGCCCTGCAGTCCCCCATCTGCCACCAAACACCCACAGCCCTACTGCTACTAAGCAACAGTCCTTTCATAAAAGGAGAAACACAAATACAAGGACTCTGACAGCAAAGCCTGTTGTGGATATCTTTCTTTAAAAGATTCAGTAGCTCTGCTAGAAGCAAAAAAAAAGGGGGGGAAGGGGTGATATAAAGGAAAATGTACAGTTTCATAATCATACTACAACCATCACAACAAGAAGGGAGAAACACAGCACTCATCGATCAGCTGAATCACTTGAAGAAGCAAGGAGGACCAGCTTTGCACACCAGCACACACGGGACTGGAAGTTGGTGCTTGCAATTCCCTTCTTCAGCCCTCTCAAATGTTAACTGTCATGTGCTTTTCAGGACAACCAGGGTGGAAGTTGGAGCCTGAACGCTGGTTTCTCAATCTGCACACTAACAAAGTCTTGGGCAGAATGCTCCACTCACCCTGAAAGGCCACCTAATTCATCCCCCCGACTCCACCCATCGCGTCAGCCCTGCAAAGGAGTAGACTCTTCTATCTTCATGATATAAACAATTGCCCTTGTCAAGGGAAAATGAGAACCAAAACAGTTACCAAGAGGATACAAGCTAATGGGACTCTTTTCGATTAAACTGCATTGGTGGTTTAATTTAAAAAGAATTTGAGCCTTAGGCTAGCATCTTGTCATGATAATCCAGGTTTGTTCAAATCAGGAAGGTATTTTAAGCAAATTCTCCATTCACTAGTCTAGTAGGTCACTGTTTTTATTTTTAAAGCCATTAATTTACAAGTCATTTTCAGGTACACAGTACTGTATTAATAAAGTTTTATAGTATCATGTGTAATAGTGACATTACTCTGCATAATGTTGCTAATAGAAACAAAGCCACAAAAAGAATGATGACAACTCATTTTAAAGGTCTATTGTATCTTTTTAAAATTACTTTATCACTAAGTGGTAATATTCTAAACTGCATTTATTAGAATATCACCTACTCACTTAATATTTTTATAGATATTAGGTCATACATATTTAAACTTCCTGTCGATTTCCAGAGAGACCTTCCCATTGGTAGCATTGTATTGAGCCTAGTACACACTTAGAAAGGCAGGAGGTCAGAAAATCCAGGTGTCTTTTTTACCCAGGTGTTTTCACTGTCTGAATGTAGGACTCTCCTTATAATGCAAATGACTTTAAAAATCCCCTGTTATTATAGGATTCTGTTGTAATAAATTTGTATCTCAATATACATAACATATTTAAAGCAGAAGGTAGATTCTATGTGTGCACGCCATATCACTCCATATCCCAGCCACTACTATTGCCTCCCAATTTCCTGGGTCATCTACCCCATAAACTAGTAATAGAGGTCTATGTACATTCATAGTCCGAATTACGCTGGGATTAATGGAATATTCACATTCACTAAGAGGTCTCATTTGGAGCGTGTATAGTTGAGTGATGTATAAATGAGCTTGCTGTGACATGCTACCAGATTCTTATGTTAAAGTCATATCTAAATTGGAATAGGAATCTCCTACAGCAAATTGGGCTACCTGACCTAGTGAAGCAGGGTGGAGTCTAAGCCATGAGGTTGCAAAACCACATTTACATGATGTACATAAATTTAATTTTAACTTGTGGGGAAAGTTTGAGAGCTTCTGACCTTATTTCTTTAACTGTAGTATACAGCAAGCCAAAATTCAGTGTTTCCTTTATCTAATTTATGTAAACACCTGATCCATTTACAGGACTACTTAAGAAAGACCTTGATGGGCACTGATGAAAAGGACATGGCCTCTTTACCTTTCTTTCTTTCTTTTTAAAAAATATTTAATTTATTGGTGTGACATTGGTTGACAAAATTATATAGGTTTCTAGTATACATTCTATAATCCTATCTAATAAAAGAGTAATATGCAAATTGGGCATCACTCTGTCACAAAGATGGCCACCCCCATACCCACAAGATGGCGGTGCCCATAGCCACAAGATGGCAGCGCCCAGTCTGGCTCAGCCCCACCACTTAAGTGGTCAGGCCTGTTAGCCAGGCAGGTGGCGGGGGAGGTGGGGGGGGCCAAAGGGGCGGAACAGGTGATCGGAGGGGGCTGGGGGTACACTTGCCCAGGTCAGAGGCCTTTGCCAGAGGCCTCAGGCATGGGCAGGGGCAGAGCCGGTGATCAGAGGGGTATGAGGGTGCTCTACCTAGGCATAAGGCCTGGGCCAGAGGCTTCAGGCCTGGGCAGGGGCAAGGCCAGAGATTGCAGGGGCCTGGGCTCTGCAGAGCCAGCAATAGGAGGGGCTGGGGCGGAGCCTGCGATCGCAGGGGTCTGGGCACCCGTGGAGCCAGCAAAGCAGGGGTCTGGAGGTCCCTGCCTAGGCCTGCAGCCTTGGCCAGAGGCTCAAGGGTGGAGCCAGCAATGGCAGGGGCCTGGGGGCCTTGTAGCCTTGGCCAGAGGCTGCAGTGGGGAAGGGGTGGAGGCAGCTATCTCAGGGTCTGAGCAGGGGCAGAGCCGGTAATCAGAGAGGCAGGAGCGGAGCCTGTGATTGCAGGGGTCTGGGCACGAGCAGAGCCAGCAATGCAGGGGTCTGGGGGTCCTCTACCTAGGCCTGCAGCCTTGGCCACAACCTACAGTGGGGCAAGAGTGGAGCTGGCGATGGGAGGGGCCTGGGGGTCTCCTGCCCAGGCCTGTAGCCTTGGCCAGAGGCTGTAGTGGGGCAATGGCAGAGCCCACGATCAGGGGGCCTGGGTGTCCCCTGCCCAGACTGCAGCCTTGGTCAGAGGCTGCCAGTGGGGCAAGGGCAGAGCCAGTGATCACAGAGGCCTGGGCTATGTGAAGCCGGCGATCGGAGGGGCTTGGGGGTCTTCTGCCCAGGCCTGCAGCCTCAGCCAGAGGTTACAGGCTTGGGCAGGGGTGGAGCTGGGATTGGAGGGGCAGGGGTGGAGCCGTTTATTGAACTACAGAGGAAACACCTTTTCTGACCGCTCATTGACTAAGCTCCCTGTATGCCACTGGTAATATTCTTAGTAACTTGGGTAATAAGAATCCAAAAAGGCGATCTAGGGTTTTTCCACCACACTCCTGGAGAAAAAAAAAATGAAGTCTACTGCTGGAGGGCTAAGAAATGTCATATCCTGCCCTGGCTGGTTTGGCTCAGTGCATAATGCCACAGCCTGCCGACTGCAGGGTCTGGGTTCAATTCTGACCAAGTCAATGTACATAGTTTGCAGGCTCCTCCCTGGCCAGGGTCCAGGTCAGGGCATATGCAGGAGGCAACTAATCAAAGTGTTCCTCTCACTTTGATGGTTCTGTTTTTCCCTTCTCTTCCACATTCTATAAAAACCAATGGAAACATATCCTCAGGTGAGGATAAAAAAAAAAAAAAAAAAAAAGAAATGTCATATCCTATGAAAGACACATCTTGAAAATGCCTAAAGAAAGTTGTCATTTTTTCATTGTGAAAGGGCTGGAGTCCATATTGATGAAAACACCTTGGTGGCTGCAGTGACTGGCAGTGGCTGCAGCAGCAGGGTGATGGGGCTGGTGGCTTCCCCTGATTAGTCTGGTTGCCTCCCACAAAGGGAGGCCAGACTGCGGCTTAGGCCTGCTCCCCAAGGGGTGCAGGGAGCGGGTCTAAGCCGTCAGTAGGACACCCCCTGAAGGCTCCCAATATATTGGTGAGAGGTGGCAGGCTGGGCTGAGGAGCCCCCACCCCCAGTGCACGAATTTCATGCACCGGGCCCCTAGTATAAAATATATGCCTTGTGTTCACCACTCAAAGTCAATTCTCCTTCCATCACCATGTATCCCCCCTTTACTCTTTCAACCTTCCCACCCCCTTTTCCCTCTGGCAATCACCAAACTGTTGTCTATGTCCCTAAGTTTTTTGTTTATTTGTTTAGCTTAATCCCTCACCTGTTTCACCCAGCCCCTCAACACCCCTTCCCTCTGACAACTGTTTGTCTATTCTCTGTATCTATGAGTCTATTGTGTTTGTTAGTTGATTTTGTCCATAAGATTCCACATATAAGTGAAATAATGTGGTATTTGTCTTTCACCTTTCTTTTATGTATCTGCTCTTTATTAGCTAGTGTCTAAGTTCAATTCCTGGCATGTACTTTAATCCCTGCTCCATAAAGTAATTCCTATAAATCCTCAACTCTGACCCACTTCCTTGCCAAAATGCATGGTCTGCCTGGAACTCCTAGAGGTGTCTAGTGTGGGATGTCGGCTTATTCAGACAATTATTTGTCAGCCTCTTGTAACTACGTGACAAGAACTCAAATACAGAATTTCAGTTTCTTAAGCCTGGACACATAAAAGGCCTTAACCCTGATGGGTCTGAAGACACTGGAGATGATTAGCTTAGAGAACTACCTAGTTTACATCTTGGGTTTGTTCCATTTCCCCAGGACCATTCCCAAGTTGTCTGCTAAGTCTCTGAGACTGTTAGCTTCTTCTTCACCTTAATACCTCCCACCATCAAAGGCAAAACATCTCAGCCACACATTTTTTCAGCAACTCTTTGAGGACAAAGTCAAAAGGGCTGAAGGGGGATCTGGATGGGGATCCAAGTCTCCATAATCTTGAAAGGGCTTAGTGTATTGGGAATGGAGGAAACTAAATAAAATTAAAATTCTAGTCTGGTAATGGAATATTATGCTACAAATTTATTGTGTAGGGGCTAATACATCATAGAATCTTTTATCCTTAAAACCCACACTTGATGTAAATAAATTCTGTCATATTCAACCTCACATAAAATGCCAACTGCTTAGGTTCCAGGGTTCACAGACATGGACAGAGGCAGTAACAGAACATGAACTTCAGTCTACCTTTAGTTGTTCAGGCCACAGCCTATCTGGGGACATGTCCTTGGGCAGTTTAGTTACACGGTCACATGGCAGACTGGCTCAAGGCTTTCTGAGTCCTGGGCTGAGAGTTCATTACTATGTTGTTATTTGCTTATACTTTAGAGAGAGTGGGATTTTCATAAGTATCAAAAAGCTATGTAATAGATTTCTCTGGAACTTTGTAGAAAGAAACATGAAAGGATAATAAGAATGGTTGTTTATATATAGCGAGGTGAAAGGGTTGTAGAAGAGTCCTGGAATGATTGTGAAGTGAATCTTAAATATACCTTCTTATAAAATTTTGATTATTTTTAGCATGCAATATTACCTATAGAAGTAAAGAAGAAAACCAATGAACAATAGATGAGATCATTAGAAATGGAAAAAAATATGGATAACTAAAGTTTAAAAAATATGTCTTTGATACAAGCATCTTCCACCCCACCCATCATCCTTCCCCCTCCTTTCCTCTGGTAAAGCCAACTTTCTAGACCTCATTTTACTTGACTTCTATGGCAGCTTCAGACATTTGACTAGTCCCTCTTTGAAACATTCTTTTGCCCTATTTAGACACATCTTTCCTGTCTTCTTCCCACTTCTCTAGTAACTGCCTCTCAATCTCCCTTTTAGATCTTTCCCTTTCAACACAAGAATGAAGACTCTATTCCTGCAAATTCCATGTTCTCATTTACTAAATTGGTTCTGTCTCTAGCACAGACACATATACCTTCTGATATATTTTTCTTTTTTCTTTTTTTTTTTTCAGAAAAAGCATCTTACAATTCTTTTCCTTTTCCACTTTACCCATCTAATCTGACAAAAAATAGATTTAATTTTTTTTATCGATTTCAGAGAGGAGGAGGAAGAGGGAGAGAGAGATAGAAACATCAATGAGAGAGAATCATTGATCAGCTGCCTCCTGCACACCCACTACTACTGGGGATTGAGGTCACAAACTGGGCAGGAGTCCTGAAGGGGAATCAAACCATGACCTCCTAGGTCAGTGACGCTCAACCACTTAGCCACAATGGCCAGACAAAAAGAGGTATGATTTTGATTAATTGACATTGAATGGCTATTGTTATGTTGACTGTTGTCATTTTTTTATTGGACAATCGAAGGGAAAAGAGATCCGTGCCCTTGAATAGTCAGGTATTGCATGTTTTAAAAATTCTTGTGTCACACGAGTTGGAAATCTCTGCCTTGGAAAAGTACTTAAAGTGACCTAAGAATAATGGTGTTATTAATTATTTCCAGCCCTTATTCACAGGGCCACTTTAGGAGTAATAAGTCAGAGCCTTCAGGCACTCACTTCAATATATGTTTCCAAATGTTCTCCATGCATTTCTAGTACTCGGGTTTCTAACCTTTGCTCTATGTAACTCTCTGATTGGCAAATATTAATTATTCCAGTTATTCAGAATAAAACTCTTTCCAATTCTTGATGTGCTAATGGATGAGAAGAAAAATGGGTGACTGGGGAGGAGGTAATTGAGACAAATTTAAGAACAATTGTTCAATATATAACTAATTTCTCTTCATTAGTATACTGAAAGGGTATAGAAACAAGGAATTTAATTGATTCTGTTACACAAAAAGTTACTCCAAGTAGAAAATTGGGTAGGTAGAAGGGATAAAAATGAGTAAAGAAGAGTGTTATTAACAAATGAATTCAGAGGGAATTAGAAAGAAAAATAAAACGCAGGGGTAATTTTCCAAGTTGTAGAGGTTGTGCAAGCTTTCTGCATTTATTTCTTTAATGTACGTAAAATTAATCTGCCAGTTCCTTGTTGGGAAAAATGCCTCAAGTTCATGGAGCGAACCCAAATTAAACCTCTCTACCATGACCATAATTTCTTATAAACCACCCTAGAGATGCAGAATAGTCCACATCTGCACTAAATGAGAAACAAACCACTAGCATTTGATGTTGTATTAAAAGCTAGGTAGTTACTACTCAACTATAGCGTTTTGGCTGCATGGATTATTCAATTACTGTGGAGACAGTTTAAGTTTTCCCTGTTTTGTTTTCTTTTCTGTAGTCTTTGCTTTTCTCCACATTCAGAAAAAAAAATCCATTTCATGCAACTACAATTTGTGGCATATCTAAAACAGCTGTGGCTAAATGATGTTGAATTTGAAATCCCCCAAATTATGTGAGTGCAGAGACTGAAATTCTTGGGAACAACAGCAGCAGCAAAAAAGGAGAAACTCAGCATGAAAGCCAAGCATATTCCCTAATGAGGCTTCTGATGGAGTCATAAATTCCCCTTTTTTTCCTATGTCTCCAAACAATATCTGTGTCACAGAGGGGGCAGGGGGGAAGGGGAGACAGAGAGCGAGGGAGGGAGGGAGAGAGAGAGGGGAGGAGGGAGAGACAAAATTTCAATGATATGTTTAAAAGCAGTAAATTGCATTGATAATTTAGTCAATCAACATTTAGATGTAATTTGAAGTTGTCTCACAAATTTTAGTGCTGATGTGTCTGATTACTTTTAGAACTGTCCTGGCTGTACACAGCAAATGTCCAAATATAAATATTTCATTCAGATTTTGGCCTTTTTAAGATTCAGTGGTGTATAAATGCAGTTTTTTAAATTCAGTTTTTCTTAAGAGCTGGTTTAAATAGATCAGTGATAAGCTTCATGATGTGAACTGATATTATATACAGCTGTAAATGCCATTGGTATTACTTCAGGCAAACTTGGCTATCGCCAAGTGACTTCTGGGAATATGGTAACATAATGCATGTAGAATCTGAAAACTGAAAAATGCAGCAAAATGATATGGCAGGGGGGAAATCAAATGGCAAGAAAAACCTGGTATTTTGTAACACCATAAACTCACCATGGCTAATAAGAATGCAACACTTCATTAACCTCAAACCCCTGTGAGCCCCAGGGTTTGAAGTAACCAGTATTAAAAGAAAGGGCGGGGGGGGGGGGGAGATCTGCTATGCTGCTCAAAGTATTCCACTGTTACATTGAAATTATCTTTTTATGACTATAAAACCAGTGTGCTGATTTCTTGGGGGGAAGGGTGAATACCACATAGATCCCATGGTCATAAAATTGTTCCTGGATAATGAATGATTACAAGGCATTTAGCAAATTCACTGAACTTTTATCATTCCAATTTAATTGTTTAGATAAGAAGTTCTTGGGCCATTAAAGTTCTTTAACACACAAATTCACAGGTATTAAGTGTGCTGGATAAGAAATATCATGCATATGCAATTTTAACAAGTATAAGTGAGAACTTACTATTGCTAATGGCATGTGCAAGCAAAAAGTATGAGACATAGGTCTTGCCTTCTGAAAGCTTTGAAATTTTTTAGATTGAATGCACATTTATATACAACAGTTAAATAATAACACAAGTTAGTAAATTACTGCTTTAATGACTTCCTGGGTTGCTTTAGATTGACTTTTGTAATTATTAAATAGAACATTTAGAATATTATTCTTGGCCTATGGTTGGTACTCAGTACATGGAAGCTAGAAAAGGTATACAATATCTATGTAACAGAAAATAAGTGGAAGAAGTTTTTAAAGTAAGTTGAGTTAAATATGGGAGGTGCTGTCAGAAAAGGCTTCCTGGAAGAAAGGTACTCTGTAAGACATTCTAGGTTACAGTGAGAAACAAGTAGGGGCTCGGGGGCAACAATGAAATGGGTGTATTAATAAGAATCCGAGGAGATGGACGTGAGGCAAAAATTAACATGCAGAGTATGACTTCGGAAGATCTCACTGACCAGGCTGAAATGTGGATGTTTTCAAATAGGCTATATGGGGGTCACTGAATGTTGTTGGCAAACATCTCTTTTAAGAAAGGATAATCTGTCTTTGGTGAGGGGAAGAGAAAGCAAACATGATAAATGTTATCAGAGTAATCTAGGAAAAAGTGATGAGGCAGTAGAGTTGGGAGTTAAACAGTGGTAATAAAAACCGATATTGGAGATGTTTCAAAGGAAGAATTAACTGAGCTTAGAGACTTAATTCCATGTCAAGTACAAAAGAGTGGGTAGAGTTAAGCTTCCTAAGGTTTTAGCCTGGAGGTCTTAACGAAATGGGGAAGTTGGAAAATAGCAATATTTTAAGAGCGAGAGAAATACAAAAGGTATGATAACACCTTCTAATTATAAACTCCCTTATAGTTTTTTTTTTGTTTTTTATTATTATTATTGACTTCAGTGAAGAGGGGAGGGGGAGAGAATAATTAATTGGCTGTCTCCTGTTGGCCTTTTAGCGGGGATGGAGCCACAACCCAAACATATAATACTAGAGGCCCAGTGCACAAAAATTTGTGTAATCTGGAGGGTACCTCAGCCCAGCCTGTGCCCTCTTGCAGTCTGGGAGCCCTCGGGGGATGTCCACCTGCTGGCTTAGGCCTGCTCACCAGGGGATCGGGCCTAAGCCGGCAGTCAGACATCCCTCTGGCAGGCTGGGAGCCCTCGGGGGATGTCCACTTACCAGCGGGGAGCAGGTCTAACCTGGAGTCAGATATCCTTATTGCTATTGAGGAGGCAGGAGAGGCTCCAGCCACCACCGCGGTGCTGGCAGCCACCAGCCTGGCTTGTGGTTGAGCAGAGCTCCCTCTTTGGGAGCACACTGACCACCTTGGGGGTGAGGCTCAATGCAGGAGCTAACCCCTGGTGGTGAGTGTGTGTCATAGTGACCAGGCATTCCCAGTGGTTCCGCTATTAGGGTCAATTTGCATATTATATTTTTATTATATAGGACTAGGGGCCCAGTGCACAAAAACTTGTGCACTCGGGGGGTCCCTCAGCCCAGCCTGTGCCCTCTCACAGTCTTGGACCCCTTGGGGGATGTACACCTGCTGGCGTGTCTGGCCAGCCTGGGTGAGGGGCTGATGGCTGTTTGCAGGCTGGCCAAGCCCCCCAGTGTGGATCCTCACCCCATTAGGGTGTGGCAAGCCTGGGTGACGGGCTGAGGGCTGTTTTCAGGCTGCCCACAGTCCTCCAGGTTTTGGGTCCCTACTGGGGTGCCTGGGCGGCCTGGGTGAGGAGCTCAGGGCAGTTTTCAGGCTGCCCACAGTCCCTTGAGGGTTCGAGTCCCTACTGGGGTACCTAGCCAGCCTGGGAGCCTGTTTTTAGGCTCAGCCTGAGGGGCTGAGAGCCGTTTTCAGGCTTTCAGGCTGCCCACAGCTCCCACTGACCCAAGGTCCCAGTGAGGCTAGCTGGAATCGGGTTTCTAGGGTTTATTTATCTTCTATAATTGAAACACTGTTGCTTTGAGCCGAGGCCTAGGCAGGTAAGGAAGCCTCCTGTTTGTTTCAGCTCTGTGGCTTCTATAATTAAAACACTGTTACTGTGAGTAGAGGCTCAGCCAGGCTAGGCAGGCAGTTGCAACGGAAGCCTGCTGTTTACTCTAGCTCCGTGGCTGCCGGCCTCCATCTCGGCTGAGTTAATTTGCATACAGCCGCTCTGATTGGCTGGTGGGCGTGGCTTGGCTGGTGGGCATGGCTTAGGCATCCCAGAGAGACTGTTAATTTCCACATTACTCTTATTACAGTAGATAGAGGCCTGGTGCATGGGTGGGGGCCGGCTGGTTTGCTCTGATGGGTATCTTGGATCACAGTGGGAGTCCCATTGGGGTGCCTGGCCAGCCTGGGGGAGGGGCAGAGGGCTGTTTTTAGGCTTGTCATAACCCCTTCAGGGTGGGGGAGTTTTCAGGCTGGCCAAGCCCCCCGGCGACCCAAGCTCCCAGCCTCTCCTTTTTTTCTTTCTCTTTTTTTTGGGGGGGATTTATTTATTTTCTATAATTTAAACTTTGTAGCCTTGAGCAAAGCCCAGGTCCAGCTGAAAGTCTGGGTCCCAGCCTCTACTTGAGCAGAGACCTTGGTGGCCTGAAGCAGGTATATGGGATTTATCTTCAATAATTGAAACTTTGTAGCCTTGAGTGGAGCCAAGGACCAGCCAGGGCAGGCAGGAAGCTTGGCTTTCTCCATCGCCAGAGTCAACCCAAACCTCCTGCTTGCTCCAGCTCTGTAGCCGCCGCCATCTTAGTTGGGTTAATTTGCATACTCACTTCTGATTGGCTTGTGGGCGTGGCTTGTGGGCATGGCTTACGCGTAGTGTTGGTATGGTTAATAAGCATGTTTCTCTTTTATTATATAGGATAGGATGCCCTAACCAGGAATCAAAACGTGAGGTCACGCTCATCCAGTGAGCCACTCTACTTGGGACTTCATTGACAGTTTGTATAGCCTTTTCCCAAATATGTTTTATACTAATAATGTGAGATAGTCAATGAAAGTGCTATCCTCCTTATCAAATTTGAAAACTGAGGTTCAGGGAGGGAAAGCTAATCAATGAAAGTTTAAGGTAATCCAAGGAAATAGTATTTTCTGCCTCTTATACCAAGGTTCTTTTCCCAAAAATAACTTGTTTTAACACCACGACACATATTTCATTAGGAGTGGATTATTTAAGTTGTAATAATTAACTATACAACAAAAGGAACCATCAACAAAACAAACTGAATGAGAGAAGAGATTTATAAATGATACATTCAATAACGGGCTAATAACCAAAAATACATAAATAAATAACTCAAGTAACTCAACAAAAACACATAACCCAGTTTAAATAAATTGACAGAGGGCCCGAGGAAGATATACAGATGGTCAACAGGTATATGAAAAGTTGTTCAAAATCACTATTTATAAGGGAAATACTCTTAAATTCACCCACCACACACATGCAAGTTGGAAATCATGAATAAAGTTTGTTCTAGAGGTGTGTTTTTTTTTTTAAAGTAGAGAAGCGATTATGTAAAATACACTGCTCTAATAATATTTCTATTATTGTGTTTCTTGCATAATATTTTTTTATCTTTCACATCCAAGTTCTTAAGTTATTTATCTTAAAACCCTGCCAGTCACATAATTTATTTGAATGAGTACTTTAAAATTGATAAATGAATGAAGGGATTATAATACAAGCAGTCATAAGACAGATTTAATGGATGCTAACTACTAAGTTAGAAAATGCTCCTGAATTTTTATCATCTTGGTCTAAGAAAAATAAAGGTTAATATCTGCACTACAGCTGGTTTTATGTTAGACTTTTTGTACTATGATTGAATATATATTTTGTTTTATGTAAAGCTAAATGAGGAATTAAAAACATAATGAAGTCTTTCTTATTCTATTAACAGCTGTACCTTTTAAAAAATTAAATCTGGACAAATATAACTAAAGTCTTATTTTAATTTGATCATAAAATAACACTCTATTCTAAGGAAAAATGGGAAATAATTATTAACCAGCACGCCTTTATACTTATATTTTGTTGTATTTGTTCAGCCTACAGCATACATTTTTTTTTAAAAAAAACAAAACCTACAAACATCTTCTATATGGATAACTTCTAACTGCCAAAGCCTAAAAGAATAAAACTGCCTGAACAATGTCCCCTTAAATATATGCTTCATACCACATTGCAAAAGAGATGAAGTGGTCCCCAGTGAACTGATTTCCATAGCTGGAAACAGTTACTGCAAATCCAACAGGAAAACTGAAGACATCTAAAATAGCCTAGTCAGGCTGGGTAAGCTCTTCAAACTCTCCTCCTTGCATTTCAGCAAATGTAGAGTCTGAGAGACAGTGTACTCAGAATAGACTTTGGGGGCTCAACAAGAATGTCAGCTAGGGCACTCAACTATATTTACCACAAAGCAGTATCAGAAACATTCTTTACTGTGAAAGAACAATGAGCTCATTCACAACAGGCACAAAAAGATCCTGGAGAACTAAAGTGATTATGGCTCAAGAAGGGGATTTTTGAAAAAGGAAAGGTTTACACTGAGTTGGAAATGAGAGTTAAAGATTATGTCATTAAGGACTGCAACTATATTGCTGGCTCTCTGTGACTGATTTGGTACACAATAACTAAAAAATGGACTTTAAAGCATTTGTTCAAAACATTGACTTAATAGTCCCTACAGTAAGTTATACTATAGAAGGAAAAAGCCATTAAAAATAATACAAAAAGATGACATGTTGACTTTAATCTTTAGTCTGGAAGGACTCTAACTCCAGTGGAGGTAAATGTGAAAAACCTCGGGGCGGCTGCCAACAATGGTGTGTGTTACACACCACCTGGAGGGCTCTAACTAGTTCCTCTCTGCTCTCCTGAATCACTCCATTGTTGAAATCAACAACTCCAGGAGAGAAGCTGCACTAAAACCAAGGTAGACACAAAGCTTTCCATTACAAATATCACAGTACATTTAGCTCAGCCGTCATAGATGGCTGCAGGTCACTTTATCTGCTAAGGAAGAAGGAAAAAAGACTTGATCAACCAAGTTGGTAATAAGCATTAGAAATAATTTTGGAATTGCAGGGTCAACAGATCTGAATGTTTGTTTGCTTTTTTTATTTGAGGATCTTTTATTTCTATCTAATTTAGTCAAAGATAATAGATTCTTTAGAAAAAAAGCCATTTCGAACTGGTATGCAAAAGAAGGTCAGAATTCAGTGGCAAATAAACAACAGCTGATGTTCCCATAATCTGGAATCCACAGCAGAGAATCCGTGGATTCTTAGATCTTCTTAGAAAAATGTGCGTAGTTGGAAAAATGTTAAATAGAACGTAAGAGGGGGAAAAAAGTGCTTCCTATGCTGCTCCAAATTCTGATGTTATAAAAAAAAAGTAGAGTACAAATGGCTACAGGTGAGGCATGAGGTTATTAGGTTACCAGCTTTTAGAAAAAATATCTGAAATAATACCCAATATTAATGATACATCAATATTTAATAGAAATAATACCCAATCTTAATGATACATCGTGCTAAGAACTCTACAGCTTCTTTTAGTAGCCTGTTAATTTAATAACACTTTTATTCAGAAATTATACTAGCAATTAACTGTTCTCTGTAGCTACAATTTAAGACCATTTTCTCCATTTTATTATTGAAGAGAAAGTATAGTATGTGTCAATACAATAATAGTTTAAGGAGTAAGTCATCTTACCTAATTTTATAAGGACAAAATAAAGTCCCAAGCATTTTCAATTTTACTTTAGAACCAAATTTTCTCTTTTTTTCATTCTTGCTCTTTACTGAACCCACTCAAGCTTTGCTGCAGCCTTTTAAACCAAATCTATGTCATTAATAAAAACTGGATCAAACTATATCCAGCCCAAATAATGAAAAAGATTAACAACTTACTTAATCTTACTACCCTGTATTATTTAAGCCACTCTCATATTCATTTTCTTCTTTTAGACTCATTAAAACCTTTTAAGTTAAAAACAGAAAGTGGACATTATATTCCTTATCTTTCAAAATGCCGGGGCAAAATGCTCACATTGTTTCTTCTAAACGTCACTTACATTCAGTAGAAAAGACAGGAAAAGAGAACCTGAGTGCCCAGTGCAGATGAAGGGCAACAATTAAGGTAGAAGAGAAGGCAGGAGAGGAAAGTCACTTCAGGAGGCCTCCGTCTTCTCAGTAAGCAGGAGGTGAGAATGATGGATGAAGTGTGGCTTTCAGGATTGAAGGAGAGAGGAAGCAGTTTAGAGCAGCCCCTGGGGACAGTGACCAGAAATTAACTACAAACAACTAAGAAAACAGTAATGGCCTCATTTCCTCTCCCTCACTCAACTCTAAGGCTTCTTAGGGTGTTTCTCCTTTCCGGTCAAATTCACCCAAGGTGTTATTTTTCTTCTGAGATAAGGGGAATTTATATCTTGGTCAAGCTAAAGAATGATCCACTTAAATCTTACCTTTGATCTACTTCAAAACCTTTGCAAATTAGTGAATATGAGGCTTAGTATTCAGGACAGAACTGGGGAGAGTTATTAAGACAAAAGGCAGAATTAGGAGTAGAGAACAAATGACTGGGGCAGCCTGTGGAATGTAGAAAGTTCAGCCCACGTTTGGAAATGACGTGTGAACAGTTTATTATCAGAGGAGTACATCACTTCCAAGTTTCTCACTCATTTGTGTATATGTTATCTATTACTGTCCAAAGTGTAATAACTAATAGACAGCAAAGGTATTTATTTAGTGGAATGTGCCTGTTTCTACTCAGCGCAATTATTGGAGGCAGAAGTAAGTCTTGCTGCTCTTCCTGTATTAGCCTAATGAGGCAGCATTAATTACCTGATAGCATGCGCACACCTCCAGTGAAGGAGAACCCTAGAGGAATTTAGGTCTCCCTAGAATTTAATTTGAAATCTCATTCCCTTAAGTGATGGAAATATCACATAGGAATATGAATATGTAGTTTTAAAAAGTAAAGATTTAATTTAGCAGTCTCATTTTTTATACGTGTTCCTGTGACCGCACAGTAGCAACATTTCCATGTCTCCAGCTTTGAAGGGAGAACATTTTAAAAATTGGTTCTAAGTTAGTGAAATTGTATAGCAGACAGAATACCTAAAATCTGTCTTAATGGAATATTTTTCAGCAAAAATATACATACATATATATATATATCTCAGAAACATAATAATTCCAAAAGGAGAGTTATCAGCTAAAAGTCTAGGACTGCTTGGAATTTATTTCAACATGTGAATAATGCTTTTAGAAGTGTTCTATTTTTATAGTTTAACAGCTTTCTCTCTGTCATGATCATGAAAATAACATTAGCCAATCTACTGACTAAATTAAACATCAATAAGAAGTTTTGCTTTATATCAGAACATCACGAGGTTCTCATTATTATACACTTGTGAAAAATATGGAGGTTGCACAGGCAGAGATATTTAGAGATGACATAATAAAACGACACATTGCCAATGATCTAAAGCTTAAGTGAATCACAGTGAATGGTTTATTTTTCAAGGCACCATAAATAAAGCATGGCTGTAACAACATTGGATATTTTCATTTGATGAAACTAAAAATGGACTGTAAAATAGCATTCTTAAATTCATTTCATGTAAAAAAGTTCTCTACCTAAAGAGACATGCCTTCTGACTCTTCTAATAAAAAATATCAGTTTCAAAAAGCAGTAGCATAGCAGGAATTTCAGGGTTTTAAGCCAAATTTTCATAAAGAGACGCATTTCACTATCATGATGCGTTTGTATCATGGCATTCTCAAGCTTTTCCCCCCTTCTCCACTCCTAATGCTACATGTTCTGAAAAGTCAATACTTATGATGGCATAATACTGAAGTTAGATGCTTTAACTTTAGTTTAAATAGGTATATTTCATGCACAACTAGACAAGGAACGCCTGGCTACCTGCCTTCCCTGAGAGCCCAGGGGACACCTACCCACCAGCCCTGCCTCACCCAGGCCGGGAACCCGATGAGGCCAGGCACAGAATGATATGAGGATATAAGGAACCTCTCCCCATCTAGAGATGATGCCTACAAATACTCTTCTGTTCCCAAGGATGTACCACATGACTTGCCATGCATTTTGCCTCTCACTATATGCAGATCCTATGGAAAGTTAACACTTTCATTTGCAAAACCCAGTGTCAATGGTCAGTCCCTCAAACTGGCCCTCCAGCCCAGGTCCTGAAAACAGTTTAAAGGAACAATGAACTTTTAAATCACCATAAGATAATAACTAAAACAATATATTATATAATAAACTGTAATTGATATTTTTGATGTGTCACAAGTTACTTCAGAGTGATTACTAATCCGTAAGGACAGGACAATTCGTACTCAATTACCCTCATTCTAGTAAAGCAAAATATTTCCAGTCACAAGAAATTTCAATAAACGAATAGTCAATGAACCACAGCTTTAGTGATAGAAACATTATCAACTACACATACATATTTTAGGATGACAACTGGAGAAGTGTAAATACTGTTTTAGAGAGGCTATAAAAAGTAGTGCAAATATTTCTGAGAAATGAAAACGCATTCTTCTTCTCAAATTTGCCAAATAATCCTACGCTCATATTGTTAAAATGAAATATAACTGCAGGTGAAATAAAACTGAACTCTCTGGAAAGCTTTAAATCCTGCCGATGCAAGTTTCCAAAAACATGGCTAAAATCTCCTTTCCCCGGAGAGTACGAGCGGAAAGGTTTTCCCTCCTGGTTTTTCTGCATGACAGAGTCTTTCAGATTATAAACAGACACAGAGGATAACTCCTAAAAATCTTGGAGAAGAAATCTGCGTTTTGAGAATCGTGTACGAACGTATGTCATGACCTCATGCACAGCTGGCCCCGCTCCGTGCTCGTTACTATGAGATGACTTTAGTCATGCTCTCCCTCCTGCCCTCCTCCCCTAAGTGCACATTCTTCATGCAATCTCAGCACTTCCCAAGCTGCGCTCTGCTAAACATTAGAGGCCCAGGAGACTCTCAATGGATATTTCTGTCAAATAAGTTTGGAAACTACTTCATGGAGTATCTCCTCTCAGAAATCACAAAGTATAGAGTGGGGCAGAATGTGCAGACCCTGGAAAGATGGGCTAAGAGGCAGATTTTATTCTGTAGGCGATGTGGGAAGCACAGAAGGGTTTAAGCATGGGAGAGACAGGATTAGTCCATTTCATGGAGAATGTGGAAGATGCTGGAAAGATAGTATCGAGAGGAGAAAAAAAATCACACAAGACAGGCCAGGGTGGAGGTGGTAACCACAAAAACAGGAGAGTATGTTAACAGTTCCTGCAGAAAAGGAGAAGTGCCTCCTGAAAACTGGATGTGGCATGAGCAAAAGGGCGAGAATGAACTTAAAGGTCGAAGTTCTCTATTGTCACTATTTTCACAGTGAAATGGAAGTGAAAGGCAGATGAAAACTTAAAGCAATGTCTGAAGGTCAAGTTTGGGGTCAATTCCTATGGGCAAAGAAAAGGAAGTTGACTATTAACTATTTCACATCGTCATCATGAAGCTGGGTCCTGACCAACCCAGACACACTGTTTTCTTCCCCTAAGTCCCCTGTAACACTGTTTTGGTACCTCACTTGTGATAACTTTAAAATATGTATTATATTATTATTATTATTATTATTATTATTTTCTTTCTATTTTAATTATTTGATTAGGGAAGAAAGAAGATATTAGACCTTATTTTAGCCTGTATTACCTTTTATAACACATAACACTTAGCAAGCATTTAAAACATCCTTGTTAACTTGCTAAACACATGTCATTAAATATATGTAACTTTGCTTCTACATCCACCAAGGAATCATTATTCCTATATTGCTAAGGTAATTTTCCCCTCTGGCTTACTTCAAGACTTTCTTTTTGCCTTTGGTTTTCAGCAGTTTGAATATGATGTGCCTAGGCATGGACTGTTCTAACGTCTTTGTTTTATGTTTGATTGTTTTGGTATTTACACTACTAACAACCTTTGGGGGTACGGGATGATGCTCCATCTGACTGAGCCACCTGCCCAGGGCTATATATTCTTAATTTTTGTAGTTATAGAAATTTTCAAATATATACAAAAATAGAGAAAAGTGATAGATCACTCACTATGTACCCATTATCTAGTCTCAATAATTATCAACATTTTTGCTAATTTTAACTCGTCTCTCTCCCTTCCAATCCCCCTCCCCCAAAATAATGTAAAGCAAACATCAGATAACACACAAATACTTCAGTATGCATCTCTACTGGATAAAAAAAGTTCATTCACTGGGTAAAGTGACTTTGTTCTAACCCCTTTGGGGGAGAAGTGAGCTCATTTCCTGTACAAGAGTGACAGCCACATGGTTCTGCCACTAGTGTTGCTTGGAAACCTGAGCATGAGTGGGAGAGTATGTGTGAGTGCTGAGAAATGAAAGGGTGAACGGACCTGGAGAGTTTCCACTGATTCTCATCTGTCCTTCTTCCCTCCATCTAGACCAGTGGTTCTCAACCTTCTGGCCCTTTAAATACAGTTCCTCATGTTGTGACCCAACCATAAAATTATTTTTGTTGCTACTTCATAACTGTAATGTTGCTACTGTTATGAATCGTAACGTAAATATCTGATATGCAGGATGGTCTTAGGTGACCCCTGTGAATCACGACCCACAGGTTGAGAACCGCTGATCTAGACAGTTGGACAGGTCAATAAACTAAGAACATTTCTCTTGTACTTAAAATTCTAGGTGAGAATTAGTTCTGCAAATGGAAGCAACTTATCTAAGATGATAAAAACAAAAGTCAAGCAAAGGCCATTTTCCTGTGCAATTTGGGATGTTTCAATTGCAAACCAAGACAAAGAAATGTGAGATTTTGTACGGCGGTGCTTATAGTGGCACTTGCCCATTTTCTGGGTGTCAAGAGGCAATTATGACCACACCAGCAGCAGTTTAATTCTGGCTTGCTGATTAGTGGGTTACCAGCCCTGGGATTGTGTTAGTAAATTCAGAGCTTTAGCAACAGCCTCAGGGGTAAGCAGCTCTTACTGAGGTCAGTTCTAATCTCTCTGGAAGTCATTCTAAAAGGAACAGCCTCAAACCCATTTTTTCATTTTCAATCCATTTTATAAGCATCTATATTACCTGCATTAAATATCTTCCAGCTTAAGACACATTTCTGTTTCCTGAATTAACCTTGATATACACTACTTGATGTAACAAAGGGTCTGTGAAACCAATACTAAATTTTCATGAGCTAATACTTAGTTTTATCATGCAATACACTAATTTTTCTATTCTATTTGTTCCATTTAAAATTCCCTTAAATTTATGCACACTTTTAAACTTAAACTTCCAGACTATTCTAATAATTAAATAAACAGTTGATTGCAATCGTTTAAATCTATATTGTGACCCCTTGTAAATGACTACAGTATTTACTAATTTTTCTTTTATTCCATCCTAGTCTTCATGGTAGACAATATGCAGTTTTTCCAGCTATCATCTTACTGACCTCTACCTCGGCAGGAAACAGCTCTCAGGCAAGTCTCCACACGGCTAAGACATATTTTAAAGAAACTGACAAAAATGAAGACAGAGAATAAGGGGGAAAGTGGTCCGACCAACATTTAGGTTTGGTGGGGAGAGAGGGGAAACTGCTCTTGATTTAAAAAGAATGTGAGTTTTTCATAAAGTCATTTTCTGAAAGCTTTCATTGACTAGACCTGATTTTTTTTTCATTAAAACAACCTCTAGAAACCATATGCAATGTTTGCATGTTTTCCCTCCATTTACTCATTAGTCAAACAGAAATAAATCTAATGGGACCAAAGGAACGTTTAAACACTACGCATCCTTCAATCTTGTTATATGAACAGTGAAGTATAGTCAGATTTCAGTTCTTCATTCCAAAACCAATAAAACCACAGCAAAATGTTAATTGAATCCACAGATCTCAGAGGATAACAGATCATAAAACTCCCACAGATTTGGCAAGGTGGCAGCCACTGACAGAAGGAGAAAAGATATATAAATATAAGCTAAGGTCTCACATTTTTCTATCCTAAAGAATTGAGCTTTATGTAAAAAGTGGAGTTCTTAACTATAAAACATGTTTCTACATTAACAGATAACATTAATGAGTACTATATTTATGCTTTATATGTCCTACCTTCTACAGAAAAAAAAATTTAAATTTGAATCATAAAGCTCAGCAAGCTTATTTAAACTTTTATGTTAATGTACTGAATGAAAATCTTCCCAAAATGCATTATCTTCTCTCTTGCTTAGTGAAACAACATAAAATGAATATTAATTAAGTGCTTTGATGCTTCAGCTTTCTAATTATCATAATCAATTACCATCCTATTCTGAAATGCTGTGCTATTCTGGAGTCACGGCTATATGATAAAATGTTAAAAGTGAAAACATCACCCAGCCAGTGTGACTCAATGGTTGAGTGCCAACCTACGCACCAAGAGGTCACCAGTTTGAATACGGGTCAGGGCACATGCCCCAGTTGCAATCCCCAGTGGGCTGTGTGCAGGAGGCAGCCCATCCATGTTTCTCTCTCATGGGTGTTTCTATCTTTCTCTTCCTTCCTCTTTTTCTCAGATCAATAAAATCATTTTTTAAAAGTGAAAACATCATGGACATTGGTGTTAGACACACCCTGGTTCAGATCAAGGTGCTCACAACTCTCTAGCCCTGTGACTTTGGGCAAACTAACATCCCTACAGTTAAGTCTCATCTGCTACACAACAGGAACCAAATGTTGCACTTGTAGACTGTTAGAAGGAGTAAGTGATTATTTGTAAGAATATATAGTAATGCCATTAACACTATAACATACAATACCTCTTACTTATCAAGTTAGAATATATCGTAATTCTGATTAATTGCTACAAATGTACAAAACTGGTGGGTAAGTGGGACACTACTATCTTGGTAGAGTCAAAGAGCACAAACTTTAGGAGTTGAAAGCACAAAATAAGGTGGTAAATTTAAACCTTAAGTTAAAATACACAGTTGGTCCTCGGGTTACATGGGAGATCTGTTCCTACGGCGACGTAACACGATTATCACCATAAGTCGCAACCCACCTACATAAGCACCTACATCACTCACATGGAGCACATACACAGCAGTAATGAAGTGCAACAGTAGAAAACATTTAAAAAAAAGATAACAAGTCCTGACCTTTACTTGTGGTAAATAAATAATTAAAAACATAAAGCACAGATGTATATATGTTAAAATGACAGAACTTTTTTTTCTATAAATAAATGGGAGATGGTGACATAACCACGAAACGATGTAAGTCGAGTCCGGCGTAACCCGAGGACTGCCTTCATTTAGAACAAATGTTTTTGTAAATTTTATCTTTTAAATTTTTATTTTGTTTGTTGTTGCTATATATACTCGTTTTTATTTTAATTTTGTACACCAAAACTTTGCTAAATAGAAATCCATGTAAGAAGAGACATAAACATCTAAGTTTATAAAACTTTACTGAGACACTTAAGAAGACAGATAAGTAAAGAGATACACCATTTATATGGATTAAAGGTCACTTTTCCTTAGATTGTTCTATAAAGTCGGTGTAATCACAGCCTAAAATTACAACAATCTGTGTGGAAATTGACTAGCTAATTGTAAAATGTAAATGCAAAAGGCCAAGAAAAAACAAGGCAATCTTGCAGAAGAATAAAATAGAAAATTCTATCGGACATGGTGAGTTATTATAACTGGGCAGTTCAGTTGGCTAGAGAATCATTTGGATACACCAAGGTTGAAGGTTCAATCCCAGGTCAGGGCATACAGACAAAGCAACCAATGAATGCATAAATAAGTGAGACAACAAATCAATGTCTCTCTCCCTCTCAATTCCTTCCTGTCCCTCTCCCTCTCTAAATTAAAATAAATAAAAGATAGCACAGTATTAGTACAACAACACAAACACAAAAGACAACTAGGACACACTAAAGAACTTAGAAACAGATCCATAATATATGAGGAGTTGATTTAGGACAAAAGTAGCACTTCATGAAAGTACAGAAAGGAAAGTATTTTCAGTAAACAATGTTGGGACAATTAGATATCCTTGGGGGACATGGGGGGGAGGCGGGATTAACCTGAATCCTTCCTCATACCGCCCCCACAAAAAAAGAACTTAAAAAAAACTTCATGTAAATTTTCAGCCCTTAATGTAAAAGACAAAACTATAAAGCTTTTTAAATACAGGAGAACAGGTCCATAATCTTGGGAGAGGAAAGTATTTCTTAAACAGTATGCTGCCCTAGCCGGCTTGGCTCAGTGGCTAGAGTGCTGGCCTGCAAATTGACGGTCCCGGGTTCGATTCTGGTCAAGGGCACAGGCCTGGGTTGCGGGCTCGTTCCCCAGTGTGGGGCCTGCAGGAGACAGTCGATCAATGATTCTCTCTCATCACTGATGTTTCTCTCTCTCTCCCCGTCCCTTCCTCTCTGAAATCAATAAAAATATATTTTGAAAAAAACCAGTATGCTAAAAGCTTTAACCATAAAGGAAATTGATAAACTTGACTAAATTAAAAATAATAAATGGCTGTTCAACAAAAAACATAATAAAGAGTGAAAAGACATGGTATAGAGTGAAACAAGACACTGTAACTATGTAGGTTTCCAGTCAAAAGCTATGCAGAAATTCCACAAACTGATTTAAAAAAAAAAAACAAACATAGCGAATAAAGTGAATATAGGACTTGACTCTGTACTTAAAAATAGGAAAAAGTAAAGTGAATTTTTAGGAATACATATAAAAGTTTAAAAATAATTTCATTTGAAAAACAATAAAGTGCTTATTACCATTAAAGTCAGAGACAGTGGTTACCTAAAACTAGAACAACTTCTGAGGTAATGAAAATATTCTATTGAGTCATGTGGGAGGTGGGTACATGGGTATTATTTTATAATTATTCATAATTTTACATAATGCACCATTTTAATACACTTTTGTGTATGTTATATTTTGCAATAAAAGCAGATTTTTCTTAAGTGTACTGAAAGAACTCAATCTGATTAGATCATGACAATTTTTCAGGTAATGCAGGCTATATACTTAAAAATAAAGATTCTCCTTAAAAACAGAACTTCTAGCCCTAACCGGTTTGGCTCAGTGGATGGAGCATCGGCCTGCAGACTGAAGGGTCCCAGGTTCGATTCCGGTCGAGGGCATGTGCTTTGGTTGTGGGCACATCCCCAGTCAGGGGTGTGCAGGAGGCAGCTGATCGATGTTCCTCTCTCATCGATGTTTCTAACTCTCTATCCCTCTCCCTTCCTCTCTGTAAAAAATCAATAAAATATATTTTTTAAAAAAACAAAACAGAACTTCTAGGTTCAGATTTTCCCCATTTTGTGGTTCTTCAATCCGATTTCCCCTTTTAGGACATAAATACTCTATTTGAAAGTGGTATCACTTGATTTGTGTCTTAAGGGATGAGAGATTTAGGTATGGGTAGGAATGTGGGAAGGGATGCAATCAGTTCTGCTAATCCTAAAGTGAGTTTGAGGAGTAAATCTGAGTGAGTCCGTTTCCCTGAATCACTTTTTTTTTCCATTCAATTACCAACAAAACAAACAAAAAACGAGTATGCCTTAGCACAAACGCAAGTAACAAATTTTCTCTTCCTAGTCATACAGTCCACAACATGCATATTTGCGGAGTCCATAGATCTGCCCCGTCTATTAACTCTCACTGTGACTTAAACCAACCAAGAGAATAAAGAGGACACCTTTGGCTGGCTGTGCAGGAAAAGTGACAAGTGTGAACGGTGAAATTAAACAGATCACGAACCAAGGAATACTGGACCTCAGTTACCCCATATTTCAAATGGAAAAAGTGTCTTTCATGCTACATATCTGAAAGACCATATATCATAATTGGTGCCAAACTGATCTGAAGAAGACAGAGGAGAGAATGTCACTGCTTCTAATACAAACAAGGTACAGTAGAATAACAGGAAACGCATCAGACGTTCTGGCTCTGACATTAACCAGCTGGGTGACTGGCCACACATGAATTGGACCATTCTGGTTCTTGTCCCAAATGAATACATGTAAATTAGACCTTCCAAAACTACATTATCTAGGAATCTATGCTTTCTTAGAACTGCTTTTATGACAAACCTAACAAATGAAAGTTCAATATTATATAAGTTAAATTAAAATTTTATGAAGGACTTCAAAATAAGGTTTCTTTAAATAGCTTTACTAAATAACAATATAAGTTCTGAGAAAACTAACATTTTACATATACCTTCTTTGAAAAGCAACTAATGTTATATTAAGTAATACCTGCAACTATCATCCACAGCTGATTAAAGAAGAAAAGAACAAGTACTGTACAATTAAGTTTAAGATTAGGTATAATGAACCCCGTTTGGATATACACATTCAGGAAACTATTTAATGGTTACAGATTTCTGTCCTACTTGGCCAGCAGCCTTGCCACCCTCCTACACAAGCCCAGTCCCCTTGGCCTGAAGCTACCCTAAATTCCCACAATTCCACAACTAAAGACCTAATCGCTAGTAGAACAGGGTGTCCCTCAGTACAGTGTTCCAACCCTAACAATTTGGTGCCTATGCCATACTTATTGTTAAATATTTGGGAAACCACCCCTGGGTAAACTGGAAGTAAATAAAACACATATTTTTTTTTATATTCTAAAGGGAAGACAAGAGTTTAAGTGGGTCTGACTTACTAAATTTTACTATTTCGTTGTTGGATTGGCCAACAACGTAGGCAGACAGCCAGAATTATTCTTTGTCCTTTGGGCTGCCACCTTCTCTCTTTTGTTGTCATTACATTAATGAGAAGTTCAGACTTGACACTTGGACAAGAAAACTCTGCTAGCCTGAATGCAAAGTATTTGCCTTCAGGAAACTGAGTGTCTAGAAGTATATGCCAGTCTCATTCCGTAATCTCAATCTGTGAAATTAAAAACAAATGTTTTCAATGAAACATACTAAAATATACAGTTTTTCCTCCAGCTACAGTCTAGGGGAACTTAAGTGGAATGGCGCCTACCAGCTACCTAGAGTACCACTGGTTGCAAAAAGGTTAACAGTTGAATTCAGTTTACTGACTCAACAGTGAGTTAAGGTAAATAACATCTGAATAATGCTTTTATTTGGTAAACACATTTTCTAAATATTCTCACTTGGATCTGACCACTTGTCTTGAGATATATGCTATCATCTCTATTTCACAGGTGAGGAAACTGATGCTCTTAAACATCTGCCCTATACTCAGTTGGATTTGAACACTAAAGTATGACACTTGGAAAAAGAGCTCCAGCATAGGGGTAGGCACTGTGTACAGCATAGAAGAAACTTAAAGTGTTCCCTAAAGAGACTTAAAATTCTAACTAAAGGACACAGTCAGAGAGAGGAAATAAAGAACAGTCTGAGAAGGGACATATGCCTGTGGCACTGCTCCTGCACTATCATTACCACAGTACCGCCCCCCGCCCCCCTTTCTGTACTAGCCACGATGCTCAGGACAGGCCGACTGTTGCATTAAACTGTAACAAAAATTATAGGACATGTAACAATCACAATACAGCAAATAAACAACTACTATGGTAATTATGTTCGCTCTGACTCAGTAAAATATTCACCAAAAATGAGAAATCAAACACATGTCTAAATAACTTTCCCTAAAGCAAATAATAAGTAAGATAAAAATGCCAGGCTTCCAAATACGTTTTTCTTCCCTGGGACTTGTTAAGAAAACTCTCACTTAAAAATTAATTATAATAACTTCAGCAATAGAGTGTTAAAAGTCTGCTATACCTAATTGTACTTTACTGAACTTACTAAGAGGATAACACCCTATTTCACTTTACACACACACATAACTTCTGTAATCTCTTAAGACTAAACATGCCTTTGGGCTCCGTTTATTCACTGATAACTGAACAGTTGATTATCATTTTAGTTTGCATTCTATCAAATTGCCTAGAATTTTAACAACATATGCTATTGCCTGATACCGATTATCTCAATAATAATTTTCCTAATATTTTTCATGATTTATATTTTCTAAATCAAAATCTGGAGTATTTCCAATGGACTCAAAACCTGCTTACATTTCCAGAATACTAGAAAGTTCCATTCATGTAGGAGTTACTAACAACAAATATAATAATAACAATAATAAATTTCAACTGATGTTTTCACACCGTCTTTTAAAATCTGGCTTGGCCATCTGTGAAACACTTCCTCGCCCTGTGGAAAAGATTTGTGGCAAAGCAGTGTGAGAGAGTATGTGGTGCAGAAAACACACAGGGCCTCTGTACATTAACGCTTCATCAATGCTGCAGTGTCTAGGATATAGTCTATAGCTTACACTCCAAAAGGCAAAAAATATGAAATGAAGCTCTTTAGACAGAGAGGCTCAGTTGCGACACACACCAAAAACAGGAGCTCTGTTTTCCTTGGCTTTTTAAAAAATAACCTCTGAGAATTTCTACTGAGACCAACCCGCAAATAGACTGTTCACACTGACCTCGTTGTTTGTCCAAGCATGGCCTGAAGAGTGAAACCACAACGTTCCATCAGTGAAGCTATCTTCCTGCTTCAGGCTCTGCTCAAAGAGGGCTATTATCTCCGTGCAGGCCTGATACAAACGACTTCTGTAGGTGTTTCATTTCTGTCCTGGGGAACGTCTGTCTATGACATCTGTATGTATTAAACAGGATGTTCTTTATGTGACATGTATATTAGAGTAAAACTTATAAGCATAGTCTAAGGGCAGTGAAAAGCATTATTTTTCTTAACATTAGAAAAAGACCCCTTTCTTCATTCTCTTCAGCCAGGCTCCATATTCTATTTAGCCAGGTGAACTCTCGTCTTTCCCCATCTCTAAGGCTCTCTAGTACTTGTCCTGTCACATGAATTCTAAGAAAAATTTATCTAGATTACTACATAGAGAGATGAGCAATTACATTAAATATCTTAATATATATAAAAAGTCAGGTGCTGTTACGACCAGATGGACCAAACAGCAGGCTAGGGAGCTGAGGGAGTGGGAGCTGTGGGCCCTCAGCCGCCCACAGTGTAGCTGTGGGAGGAGGGAGATGTGGGCCTAAATGACCAAAGGACCGGTCCAGCTCTCACCGTGTGGCAGGGCAGAGCGAGGAAGCTGAGGAGCCTTGCAAGGCGGGGGGGCTGTGAGCATGGAGCTTTCTGGAGTGGCTGAGGCGGAGGCACATCACAGGGCAGGGATAGTGGATGCGAGGGGGAGGAGTGGGTTGGGGGCTGTGAGTATGCAGCTTCGCAGAGCACTGAGGTGAAGGAGCACTGTGGTGGTGGCTGAGGCCGAGGAGCTTTGCGGGCTGGGGGCTATTAGCGTGGAGCTTTGCGGGCTGGCTGAGGCCAAGGAGCATCAATAGGCAGGGGCAGCAAGGGTGCAGTGTCACGGGGCGGTGGAGGTGGGGTAGGGGCTGTGAGTGTGGAGCTTCATGGGGCTGCTGAGGCGAAAGAGTAGGGTGGGGGCTGTGAGCATGGAGTTTCCCGGGCAGGGGCCACGGAGGTGGAGGAGCAACGCTGGGAGGTGGACATGGCCCTGATTGCAGTTAGGCCTAGGAATCCTAACCACGCACGATTTAATCACGCACTGGGTTTCTAGCATATTCACAAAATTTCTGCATTAATTTCAAAATTTCCTTGAGCAAAGCATGAGATTGCTCTTCTAAATCATTCCAAATACCTAGTATGCAATATGAATTCATTTTTATATAATCAATTATTTTTTCTTACATTTCATTTATACTCCTGATTGTAAGTACTAGCTCATCCAGACAAAGACTGGATTTTAGCTTTGGGTAGTTTTTTGGTTGTTCATCTCTGCGTTAGCAGATTGGTCTAAAATTATTCAAAATACTATCTGAGAAAATTAACATGACCTCTATGATTAGTTGTTCCTGATCTCTCTACAGTGTTCTCTTATGAGGTGATTCTGAACCCCAAAGACTGATTTATTCACAATCACAATTATAGAATTTCAGTAATAGGAGAATCTTTAGTGATCTGATACAACCCTAAATTTATAGTGGAGGGAAGTGAGGCCAATTGAAATTAAATTATTTTTATGCTAGCCCCAAGTCTAACTATATGGGACTAGATGGACTTAAAAGTAAACATATAGGCAAATCATTCTTGAGGTCACAATCATAAATATATGAAGCAAATAAAAATATAGTGCTTTTTGTATGATAAAGCCAAACTTAGAAATTGAATATCCTAAAAAATTAATGAAGTATTTAATTGAAAATTGTCTTCCTTTTCCACGTTTATTGAGATTTAATTGATCCACATATATGTAAAATGCACAATTTGGTGAGTTCTGACCTATATACACCCATGAAACCATTATTACAATCAACATTTCTACCAGCCCCAAGAACCGCCCTACAACTCTTTTAAATCCACCCCCCAAGCTACCATTATTGCCAAGCTAACACTAATCTACCTGTCATTACAGATTCATTTGGGCTTTCTGGAACGCTATATAAATAGGATTATATAAAAATTATTCTTTGTCTGGCTGCTTTAAGTGTGATTATTTTAAGACTCACCCATAATGTTACGTTTATTAGCAGTGTGCACCTTTTCACTGCTGAGTAGTAAGTCCACTATATGGGTAGGTGCTGTTTGTTTATCCTTTCACCTATCGTTGACATTTGGGTTGTTTCCAGGTTTGAACTAATACAAATTCAATTGGTATAAACATTCATGTATAACTCTTTGTGTGGGCATATGTTATCATTTCTCTTCTATAAATAACTAGGAATGCAGTGGCTGGCTTATAGGGTGCATGTATGTTTGTTTAAATTTTTAAGCAATTGCCAAAATGTCTACCAAAGTAGTTACACCATACAGCAATGCATACAATTTCCAGTGCTCCATATGTTCCCCATTCTACAATGAAAATGTGATTTTAATTTGAATTTCTCTGATAACAAATTATGCTGGCAATCTTTTTATGTGCTAATCATTCATATATTTTCTTCTGTGAAGTGTCCAACAGTTGTCTACTCTTTCTTTTTTAATTGGGTTGTCGTCTTATTATTAAATTGAAAGAGTACTATATATGTTCTGGACACAAGTCCTTTGTCTGACAAATGGTTTGTAAATGTTTTCCACCAACCTTGTCTTTGTGTTCCCTAATGGATTTTCTAAAGAGAAAAAGTTTATTAATTTTATAAAATCCATATTTTCTTTTATGACCTGCTGTGTTGCAGAGTTAAAGTTCTAGTTTTGTGACACAGAATATATCCTATATTTCTTCTAAAGTTTTGATGAAGAATACTGTGTTTTACAAAGAGTAGCAACTATATGGGTTCATAAGGAATAGGTAATTAAAACAGCTGTGGTTATTCTAGGTTTTTTGAGTTTCCATATAAATGTTATAATCAGCTTGTTAGTTACATAGAAAATAAAGATGTAAGGATAAAAACACATATCTTGTGATTACTTTTGAAACTTTACCATAGGACTTAACTTGATTGCTCAGTTTAAGGAAAATAAATAAATACCATATGTATTTCCCCCTACAATCAGTAGTTCACAGACAGACCACAATCTGTCAGGACTTTCATATAAAAAAAAAGTCATACTCACTCTGAACAAGACCACACTTGCCAACATTTTTCAGATGCTTTGACTTGTAAGATAATCTAAAACTTAACCTTGTAAAAGAATGCTCTACTGTAATTTCCACATTTAAAAGTATAAAATTAGTCTTGATGTGCTTAATTCAGATATTAACATATGGATGATTCCCATTTTAAATTTAACATAAAATTTAGCATGAAGTATTTGGTATGTAATATGCTGATATGAAAAATGTCTTTAGAAAAAGGCTGAATTCTGAAAGGCAGTATTGTTATCTTAAAGAAATTCAGGCCAAGGGTAAAGAGAGTTCTGTTCAAAAAGAGAAATTCTCTTCTCACGCTGTATTTCTAATTCACTAATTCACCATTTTTGTCTATCTGCTATGCAACACTAACATCAGTGAAACTTATGTATTTTTATGAACAATAACATTACATACAACTAAACTCAGAACAACAAGAATATTGCTCTCTTAACAAATATTACTGTTTATATTTAAATTTTGAAATGTTATCTATTATATTAACAGAAGGCAGAAACTCAGAATAATTTTTTTTAATTTCCCCCAAAGTCTCTGAAACGTATTATTTCTACCAATGAGTTATTTAATATATAATTACTCTGCAGTTTAATTTCTTCCTGATTAAAATAGTTACAATCTTTTTAAAGAACAGCATATAGATTTTTTTAAAAACCCTGTGTACTATCTAATCTAATAAAAGAGTAATATGCAAATTAACCACCACTCCGAGACACCTAAGCCATGCTCACCAGCCAAGCCATGCCCACCAGCCAATCAGAGCGGCTGTATGCAAATTAACCCAGCCAAGATGGTGGCCAACAGCCACAGAACTAGAGCAAACAGGAGGCTTCCGTTGCACCAGCAATGGAGTTGAAACTGCCTGCCTAGGCCAGCCAGGCCTCTGCTCAAGGCAACAATGTTTCAATTATAGAAGCCACGGAGTTGAAGCAAACAGGAGGCTTAGTTGCTTGACTAGGCTGCTGCTGAAGGCAACAAAGTTTCAATTATAGAAGATAAACAAACCCCAGAAACCTGATTCCAGCCAGCCTTGCTGGGACATTGAGTCAATGGGAACTGTGGGCAGCCTGAGAAAGGCCCTCAGCCCCTCACCCAGGCTGGCCACACCCCCATGAGGTGAGGGTTCCCACTGGGGGGCTTGGCCAGCCTGCAAACGGCCATCAGCCCCTCACCCAGGCTGGCCAGGCACGCCAGCAGGTAGACATCCCTCAAGGGGTCCCAGACTGCGAGAGGGCACAGGCCGGGCTGAGGGACCCCCTCAAGTGCACAAATTTTTGTGCACTGGGCCCCTAGTGGTTAAAGTAAACCAATGGATAAGACAAGTAGAAAAAACTCATCTTCAAAGACCACTAAGTACAGAAGATAGTTGTAAGTGTTGCTCACAATATACCATCAATATTGAGTAGCTACACTAAAAGACTTCAACTTAAATGATATATAACTTGACCACCTGTTGCTTGCTACAAATATTCATTATGAGAGGAATTTAGCAAAAGAAACAAAAAAAGAAAGTAAAATTAAGGGAAAAAAACACCTTTCATTTAACAGTAGAGATATTATCAAACTTACAAAGAAAAATGGAATAACTTTAGAAGTTAGATTGTATTTAAAAGAAAGTATGGAATTTAATATCTGAAAATAGTCTTTGATATTAACATTTGTGGAAGTGTTAAAATTTTGCACCCTCTGCATAGTGCATTTAGTAACTAAATGCTAACTATGTTTTTATAAGGTCTCTAGCATACAAAGGTTAATAGGATATATCATTCATTAAATGAGTGATCTTCTATAATAAAAGCGAAACATGCAAATGTGACCGTTACCATAAGTCAATCAGATCGGCTGTATGCAAATTAACCCAGCCAAGATGGAGGCCAACAGCCACGGAACTAAACCAAAGGGTTCTGTTTCAACTGCCTGCCTATGCTGGCAGTTGGAAGTGGCACCAGGGAACCAGGGCACCAGGAAGTGGGAAAGCAAGGTGGCGGGCCGGGGAGTGGGAAAGAGGCAGCAGGGGGTCATTGGCCTGCTTGGTGGGCTTCCCAGGCCCCTTGCAGGGCACCAGGAAGTGGGAAAGCAAGGTGGCGGGCCGGGGAGTGGGAAAGAGGCAGTGGGGGGGTCAGTGGCCTGCTTGGTGGGCTTCCCAGGCCCTTTGCGGGGCACCGGGGAGTGGGAAAGCAAGGCTGCAGGGGCCTGGGTCCTGCTTGGCAGCTCCCCAGACC
>PVJC01013900.1:0-37226 GCA_004026665.1 Murina feae | reverse complement strand
CACACACACACAGAAGGCGCCTGGCAGACTGGGGCCATCATAGGACATCCACTGAGGGGTCCCAGACTGTCAGAGGGCACAGGCCGGGCTGAAGGACTCTCTCCACCCCGAGTGCACAAATTTTTGTGCACCGGGCCCCTAGTAGGTCAATAAAAAGAATGCTCATGGTAGACATTTGGAGAACCAGGCTACCAGCAGCCACCATCTTTATTGTCAGATGCTGTGCTGGAGGGAAAGGACTCTGAAAGGTTTTGAACTGGCCATTAAACTCTTGGTGCAGAAATGTCCCTTCCATTCACAACTTAACCAGAGCAGAGTATATAGCTCTTCCCAACCATAAAGGAGCTCGGATGTACAATCCTATAATGTACTTAGAAGACAAAACCAAAACTGTATAGTGAACTACATTCAGAATATCCAGTTGGTATTCAAAAAGAAAAGATGCTCATTCTTGAAAAATATACAAAGCGTAATGAAGATAATAAAAGTCATTAAAAATCTGTCCTGGCTGGTTAGCTTAGTTGGCTGTAGTGATGTCCCATACACCAAAAAAGTTGAGGCTTCTATTCCTGGTCAGGGCACATACCCAGGTTGTGGGTTCAATTCCCCGGTCACAGTGTGTATGGAGGCAACTGATAGATGTTTCTCTCTATCATTGATGTGTTTCTCTGTCTCTCTCTCACTCCCTTGTTCTTCCTCTAAAAAGCAATTAAAACATATCCTCAGGTGAGGCTTAGGAAAAAAATCTGCCCTCAGAGATAATGGTAAACATTTTATATCCTTCCTTCTAATCTCTCCCTCCTCGAACTATATCATATTTAATCATGTGATTATTATTTCTCTATTGTCCATTAAGGTTATTTTCAATTTTTTCACATTTATAAGTACTATGATATTCATAAACTCTGTGTTATCTTGGTGTACAAATATTTTCCTGCAGTTCTGATCTTATTTCAGCTAGGTTGAAGGAAATAAATTTTTTTAAGGATCTTAATACCTGTGGCTACAATTGCTTTCTAGAAAGGTAGGCTTCAGTCTGTATTTTGTTAATAGTCCAATAAAAGTCATTGCTCTCTTTCAAATATCAAGTGTTACTCCTTTAAAATGAATTTCTCTTTATCCCACTTTTAGAATTATTCACAATGCATGCCACATCTTATTAAAAGAAATGATTATCAAGATACAAATAAAAGGTTTTGTTTTGCTTTTCAGTGTCACAGATTTTAAACATTCAAGAAAATGTCAACCAGTTTGATTTTACTTAGGCTGTGAGACAAAGACAAGTACAGTGAGGTAGGAGGCCTTATAACAGGGGTTATCAAAAATTAAAATGTTTTTGTTTTTTTTTATGCAGATTCGATTGTAAGCTGCTAGAGTCATTTTGGCCACATGTGGAGTCATGCTCCCTCAGAGATGGTTTGGCAGTATAGGGGAGGAAAAAGTTTTCCTTAGCCCTTTTAGAATCTGTGACTGAATCTGGAAATTAAACTGAGAAAGACAGATTAACAAAGACAGGAGAAAAGCATACAAATTTATTGAAGATAAATTTTATGTGACACAGGAGCCTTTATATGGAACTAAAAACTGGAAAGGTTAAACCGGAAGAGTGTCAAGTTATAGCAAGTGAAAAATGATAGGATATGCTATCAAAAATGTATCAAACCAGGGGAAGGTTGACCTGTTCATTCCGATTGTTCTCTGTGTCCCTTAGTGTTTGGAGATAAGGGTCCTTTTTCCCTCTGGGTAAAGGAGTCCATCTCTCACAGGAGGGTTTTATGACTTGTTTCTGGGGGAAGGTCAGAAAGTCCTTCTTGCACATGTTCTTCTTGCAAAGTCCTTCATATTCCTTCAGTTTTAAATATTCACTATGCCGAGGTATCATGTCTCGAAGTAGCACGTCCCTGTCAGCACATCCAAGTTGGAATAGTTGCCACATACAAGGTTAAGGATTGTTCTATACCTAGTTCAATGGCACAGATGCATTCCCAGCTAATACTAGATCTCTCATTATTCCTAGAAAGGATCCTCACTTGGATTATGGGGCTCATGTCCATTTACAGTTAATCTTTGTTTCCATCTCCAGCCATTGCCACCACTTTTCTACTTTTTCTCTTCATAGACTTACCTTTTTTGGTTAAGTGGAATTGTACAATATGTGGTCTTGGGTCTGGTTTCTTTCACTTAGCATAATGTTTTGAATTTCATCTTTCTCGTAGCATGTATCAGTATTTTGCTCCTTTTTATTGCTGAATAGTATTACATTGTACATACTATATACACATACTGCATTTGGTTTATCCTTTAAGCAACCAATGGTCATTTAGGTTATTTCCACTTTATGTCTATTACGTGTTATGTTATGAGTATTTGCATGTAAGTCTTTCTTTGGACATGTTTTCATTTCTCTTGATTTGTTATCGAAGAGTGAATTTCTTGGTCATATGGTAAATTCATCCTTAATGTTTTAAGAAACTGTTAAACTGTTTTAAAAGGTGGCTGTAACATTTTACTTTCCTACCATGTATGAGAATTCTCATTTCTCCATATTCTTGACATTAGTTATCTGTCCTTTTGATGACAGCCATTTTAGTGTGGAGTAGTATCTCATTGTGGTTTTAATTTACATTTCTTTAATGACTAATAATGTTGAGCATATTGTCCTGTGCATATTAACTATTAATGTATCTTCTTTGATAAAATGTCCATTCAATTTTTTTGTCAATTTTTAAATGGAATTATCTTAGTGTTTTTGAATTGTAAGGGTTATCTGTATACTCTGGATACAAATACCTTACCCGATTTGCAAATATTTTTATGGTGGTCTTTCATGATAGTGGGATTTATTAGTCAGGGTATGCTAGGTAATATTGTTGAAAAAATTCAGTGGCTTAAAACTTCAAAGTTTTATTTTTCATTCCTGTACATTTGGAGGTAAGGGTCCCTAGTGCAATTGTGTTCTATATGTTCTCAGTAATGCATGTTCTCTTTAATACATGAGCACCAAGGCAAAGAGAGCCTTGGAGACTCTTGCACATGCAATGAAATGCTTCCACCCAAATATATGAGTTCTGTCAATCCTTCTTGCATTTCATTGGCTGCTTGAATCATATGAACATGCTTAACCTCGAACATTGAGTGAGTCAGGGTTATTCCTCGCTGTGCCTGGGGAGAGACAAGCAAGAAAAAAAGAGATTCTTTTAGAAAGGGGCGAGTGCTATTATGATAAAATGACAGGATGATGGAATGACAATTAATACATTGTGGATGGATCATGAGAATTCTTGCTTCATAGTACACAGTGCTGTACAAAGTATCATACTTTAAAAAGATATTAGCTTGTAAAAACATGTAATAAATAACTTCAAAATGTAATGGGTATTTAATTTTAAAGTGT
Organism: Murina feae; assembly: GCA_004026665.1. NCBI lineage: Eukaryota > Metazoa > Chordata > Mammalia > Chiroptera > Vespertilionidae > Murina > Murina feae. The sequence continues at coordinate 33,832 of PVJC01013900.1, read as the reverse complement.
GCCTTTAGCATTTATGTAAAAGGTTTTTTTGTACTCGTTTGGTAGAAACTTATCTGGCCACTGGGTAAAGCTTAGCAATAAAACTACTGGTTCACAATAACGGTCCACAACTGGGGAAACTAATTTGTTTATTTATTTATTTAAAAATATGTTTATTGATTTCAGAGAGGAAGGGAGAGGGAGAGGAAGAAACTCCAATGATGATAGAAAATTGTTGATCACCTGCCTCTTGTACACCCCCGCACTGGGGATTGAACCCCAAACCCCAGCCACAGAATCAAAGCGTGATCTCCAGGCTCATAAGTCGATGCTTAACCACCGAGCCACACCAGCAATGCTGTGGGGAACACATTTAGACTGGGTGATCGGAAACAGTGTTTCTCAAGAGGGGTCATTTGGACTAAGATTCCCATGACAGGAAGCAGCCAGTTGAATGAGGATCAGAGCTTTCCGGGCCTGGAAGTAGTACCAAGGCCAGGAAGAGCCCCAGTGAGATGCTTGTGTGGTTGGCGCAGGGGCGATAAGGACAGTTCTAGGAGATCTGGCCAAAGAAAACAGATCAAGGCCATTTTGCTTTCCTGGCGAGGAATGTAAATTTTACTTAAAGTGCAAAAGGGGAAACAACTTAATTAGAAACTAAAGCTGATTTGCATTTTAAAGTGTTATCCTGGGTGTGCTTATCCAGAAAGAACTGAAGGGAAACAAGGCAGGATGTGGACTTGATCTGGAGGGTAGAGGTGGCCTTGGAGGTGCTGAGCCAAGGAAAAGAGGAAGGGAGGAACACCTGTGAGCCTGAGCTTGCACTCCCCGCTAGGTGTTGCTGAATAGTAAATAGTGTAACTGTTTCCTGAAGGGGAAGAAAGGGAGGACGGAGAGTTCTGTTTGGCCTTGTTAAATTTCATATGCCTATTAGACATTGAAGTGAGCATTTAGTATAGGTATCTGAAGATGAAATATAAATTGGGGAATTACATATAGAATTCATGTTGTTTTACAATCTTCATAGCCTTAGGGCGGATCCGCTTTTAAAATAATTATGTGAAAAAAAACACCCCAAAACAATTATGTGTATTACAAGAAACAGACAACTAAAATGTCTGTACAATATCTTAGTTTTGCTTGTGCACTATAACTTCAGCGCAGTTCTGAAAGTGAAATTGCTAAGTGTATGCGCATTTTTACATTTTACGTTTTGAAAGGGGCCCAAATCCGCAGACATGTTTGCGCCTATCTAGGCTTGCAACACTGGACATCAGCACACTTTAATTTTTGCCAATCTAATCGTAGCAAAAAGGGATCTCATGGTTTCAACTTGTATTTTTTTACTTAAGAGTAAAACTGAGCTTCTTCATATTTGCCTTTCTTCTTCGCGCTCTTTGACTTTGAGCTGTGTATGTGGGTCCCCCGGGTCCTCCTAGGTGCCAGACTCGGGTCCGAGCGTGGCGTGGTCCAGATGCTGGGCTCGCTGTTGGCAGGGATGCGCTTTTCCTCGTGCGCCCTGTGCGCCTGGCGGGGCCCCCCGCGGCTGGGGCTGGGGGTGGGGGTGGGGCTGGGGGTACGGGGGTGGGGGCGGACAGAGGACTAAGAGGAGGCCCGGAGGTGCTGTGGTGAGAAGAGGATTGGGGAGGTGTAGGAAGGACGATCAGCTTCCATCGGCCCCGGACAGACCCCGGGAATCTCCGAATTCCCGCGGGAAATCCTGGCTTCCTTCCCGCGTGGTTTCAAAAGTTGTGAAACTCCCGAGGGTCCTGGCCAGCGCTGGCAAGCAGCCGGCCCGGGTCCGAGCTCCCAGCCCATGGCCGCCTGCTGTCGCGTGGTCTCCAAGGGAAAGTAAAACCGAAACCTGCCTGCCGACCGCGCCCAGCTACTGCCGGCCCGCCGACCGCCGGGTGCGCGTCTCTGCTCCGCCATGGCAAGTTGCTTTTGCTTCGGATTTGCAGGGCAGGGTCGTCTCCGTGCCGTCGATACGGTCCCCCTATAAGGACTTGGAGCCTGGTGGGGGCGGGCGAGGGTCCCTATAAGGACTTGGAGCCTGGTGGGGGCGGGCGAGGGTCCCTATAAGGACTTGGAGCCTGGTGGGGCGGGCGAGGGTCCCCAGAGGGACGAGGAGCTGGTGGGGGCGGGCGAGGGTCCCTAGGGGGACGGGGAGCATGGTGGGGGCGTGTGAGGGTCCCTAGACTCTAGAGGGACTTGGAGCCTGGTGGGGGCGGGCGAGGGCGCAGGGCCCCGGGGAAGGGGAGAGCCGACTGTCCTGGAGGCACCCCCGCCAGCAAACGTCTCCCTGCCTTTCTGCACCTGCCCGCGTGGAAACTGCGCGCCTGAAATTCACAGCAGGCTGTGCTGGAGGCTCCACTGCAAAGGGCCCATGCGCCCCCCCCCCCCCCCCCCCGCGCGCCCCGCACCCAGTGCCCAGTCGCCAGGAACACAGCTGTTCCGTCGGGGAGTTGCTTTGCAGGCTGTGTTAGGGCTTAATTGTTGCTCCCATACCACCCCCCACTTTGGTGAACAAGAGCAGAGGGAGTTTCCCAGAAGTGAAGGCCGCAGTTTCCTTTTGAAAAAGGGCCAGTGAGAAGGATTCCAGCCAAGGACGAAAGCTGGGAAGGCACCCAGATGGGAATCTTGTCTGCATTGGTGAGAATTCTCTCGTGTGGCCTTAGTCCTTTGACTAGACAAGGGCTCTGTGCTGTCACCTCCATGCTAGCTAGCAAGAACAGTTAGCAAATTCAAGAGTCAGCCTTCCAGCAAGCGTTTGAAAGCAGTGGCAAGGCCCTGAATGCTCACTTAGAAATGCCAGGGTCCAGGAAATGCCCAAGCCGTGTGAGATGTAAGTGTGGTTTTCTTTACTGCAGTGACAAGAAACAAGTGGTTTTTAACAAAGAAATATAAACAGACTCCGTGAACGCATCTAATTCTTTCCCCCCAGCGACTTACAAAAATAAACTCGGTTTTTCTTTATATCTTCTTGGTTTCTGACACGATGGTCAGAAATCTCTTAAAATATAGCACTGATACAGGGAAAATGCCATCACCTTAATAGGTCTTGGCTAAGATGCTGCTCTTGTTTCAAAATCCTGTATCTCTGAGGTAACTCTTGAAAGGGCTCTCTCCAAAGACACCTCTTTTCCTTATGGGGATAGAAGAGATTAGTAGCTATCAGGGAGAAGTTCCTTTGATTTCAAAGACAAGTTAAATGTAGACACTAGAATGAGGAAATACTGTGTGGCATTACTCTGATGAGGGCAGAGGTGAGGTGACGTTTTCTGAATTCAAATAGATTGAAAGTTTTTCTCTGACATTGATGAAGAGGAAAAAGGAAGTTAATTCACCTGTCATTTACCCATTGAAGTCGGTGTGGACTCTTACAGCCAGATGTATAGTAATGACAAATCTGTGAAGTAAAATTCCCTGAATATCTGACAGATCTTTTTTATCATTTCTTCCACTGCTAGGAAGACCTATTCTGGGGTACTTGCAGTTAGGAGGGAGAAACATGAATCTAATAAAAGAGTAATATGCAAATTAACCCTCACTCTGTTACACCCACAAGCAGGCCAACCAACCAATCAGGAGCAAATATGCAAATTAACTCAACTAAGATGGTGGCAGCCAGGAAGCTGGAGTTGCCCCGGGCAATGGAGGAAGCCAGGGCCCTCCAGGCCCTGAGCTCTACTCAAGGCTACAAAGTTTCAATTATAGAAGAAAAAAACCCCAGATACCTGCCAGGCTGGGACCTTGGGTTGCTAGGGGCAACCCAGGCTTCCAGCGGGGGACCAAGGCAACAAAGTTTCAATTATAGAAGTTAAATAAATCCCAGATACCTGCTTCTAGCCAGGCACCCCAGTAGGGACCCGAAACCTGAAGGGGCTGTGGGCAGCCTGAAAACGACCCGCAGCCCCTCATCCCCTCACCCAGGCTGGCCACACCCCCATGGGGTGAGGGTTCCCACTGGGGGGCTTGGCAATCCTGCAAACAGCCATCAGCCTCTCACCCAGGCTGGCCAGGCACGCCAGCAGGTGGCATCCCCCAAGGGGTCCCAGACTGTGAGAGGGCACAGGCTGGGCTGAGGGGACCCCCCCCCCCCCGCCGAGTGCACAAATTTTTATGCACCGGACCTCTAGTGTTTATATATTTCTACTGTTCAGAAGCTGTTTTCTGCCATTAGATACCTCCCACCTCTAGCTGGATGGCTCAGTTTGTTGGAGCATGGTCCCATGCACCAAAAGGTTTTTGCTAACTGTTCTTGCTAGCTAGCACAGGGGTGACAACACAGAGCCCTTGTCTAGACAAAGGGCTAAGGCCACACAAGAGAATTCTCACTAATGCAGACAAGATACCTATCTGGGTGCCTTCCTAGCTTGCGTCCTTCTCACTGGCCCTTTTTAAAAGGAAACTGGTCAAGACATATACCTGAGTTTTAGGTTCCATCCCTGCTTTGGGCAAGTAGGCCCAATCAGTGTTTGTTAGTTTTTGTTTCTTTCTCACTCCCTTCTTCTCAAAAACAAAACAAAAACATATTCTCAGATGAGGATTAAAAAAATAAAAGTACTTTTCATAGTAACCAGTCAATAGACTATTATGAGTTCCCTTTCCAGGAGATACTCCCTCTGTTGTACGTGTCTCAGCACGAGCCATTTTCATCCCCACCCCTTTTAAGGTGCCTTTGGGATGGACAGGACACTGTGTGTGTGCTTAGATTACGAACTTGGCCTGGGAGGTCAGCAGTAGTTTGTCTATCCCCAGTGAAGTCCTACTCTGAGTACAGAGTTCTTTCAGCTGAGAGCCCCAAACATCGCTGTGATCTGTTAACCATTACTCAGGCCTGTGAGACGTGCTGTCCTTCCTGGGGGTAAGTTAGCAGGGATTATGTCTGAGCTCTGGCACAGGCAAGCTGTGGACCACCGATGAGCCCTGGGCTGGGAAGCTTACGGGTCCACTTCCCTAAATAGACTGGGGACAAATTTAGACATTTAAATAGAAGCCCCTTAACTGGATAATGCAACAAGTTCAGTGAGAGTGAGCCCAGGGAAGGATCTCCTTTAGCTGGCACTGTGCCCAGTGTGGTGGCAGGGTCTGCAATGGCAGATCCCCTTAGTGGTTCAATTCCATCTCACATATGTGCTTGGAGGCAGGATTTACTCATTGCAGCTGTAGTGTTATTGCCAGGGTTTTATTATTATTATTTTTTATGGTGACTTTTTCCTGATTCTGACAAAAAAGTAGGGGATGTGTTTCTTATTGGCTTATGTATTTTGGACTCTATAATCAAAACATATAGCCATCTCCAAATGAACGTGTTTTGTGGTTAACATGGTTTTTAAAAAAAATTTATTTCAGAGAGAGAGAGGGAGAAGTAGAAATATCAATGATGAGAGAGAATCATTGATTAGCTGCCTGCTGCACGCCCCTACTGGGGATGGAGCCCAAAAACCCAGGCATGTACCCTGACCAGGAATGAAATGGTAACCTCCTGGTTCATAGGTCAAAGCTCAACCACTGGGCCATACCACCTCGGGCTAGCTTGACTCTTTTTTAAAATTAAAATTTTACTTCAAATGTGTCTTTCTTGATCTTTTCCTTTGTGACTTCTGTTATTTGTAGGCATTTCTAAAATCAGACAAATATTAACCAATGTTTTCCATGTATAAAAATATAGGATTTACTTTTTACATTTAACTCTTGAAATCTTGTGTGAACCCTATATTCTATCTATCTATCTATCTATCTATCTATCTATCTATCTATCTATCCATCTATCTATCTAAAGTAGCTAATCACCTGCACTGGTACATCTGTTGAGTAAAATAGCCTCTCCTACTGGTATGTGATGTTGCCTATATGAAGTAGAATCTTACAGATTTTAAAGAGCATCCTATTATTTCTCTTACAGGCATCAGTTTTGAATGTCAAGGAATCGAAAGCTTCTGAAAGAACAGTTGTTGTTGCTGGTCTGCCAGTTGGCCTTTGTAATGATCTATCACTGACCACATTAGTGAGGAGACACTTCCAAGATATCAAGAACGAAGGCGGGGTTGTTGAAAATGTGATATATCCAACAAGAACCATGGGAGTTGCATATGTAACATTCAAAGAAAAAAAAGGTATTTCTAAATCGAATTTCTGTAATGAAATTAAAAATTGAATTTCATTAAAATGAATCATGGGATTGGTAAAGTTTAAAGTGGCTTTTAAAAAGAGTATTCTATTCTGGATATAAAAGTGGCACATTATTGCTCTAGCAAGAATATATGTGGACATTGCTGTGGCTGGTGTGGCTCAGTTGGTTGGGCGTTGTCTGTGGCACTGAAAGATTTCTGGTTCAGTTTGCAATCAGGGCACATGCCTGGGTTGCAGGCTTGATCCCCCATAAGGGCGTGCAGGACGCAGCAGATCAATGTTTTGCTCTCACATTGATGTTTCTCCCTCTCTCTGTCCCTTCCTCTCTCTGAGTATGTCCTCCAAGAAAAACATTAGAAAATGATACATGTAGTGATGGTATCTAAAGCCTTAGATCATCTAGGAGGTGGGTGTAGGTTAGCAAAGAGTTTTGAGGCCTGAGATATAAGCATGTCATCATCTGGACAATGGGAAGAAAAGGAGAATTAGCAGAGGAGACTGAGCGGGTCAGCCAGTGAATAAGAGGAAAAGCAGACAGTGTGGTATCCTGGATTTGAGAAGGCGAAGTCTCCTGTGGTCATAATTAACAGAGTGGGAGGCTAACTTTTAGGTGTTTATTTTCTAGTCACATATAACTGTGTGTTTTTTAAAGTATGATTAGGATCATATTTACACAAATGAATTTTAATGTGTTAAAAGTAGAAGGGAAAACCAAAAGTTGAACTTAGAGGAAAAATATAGAAAAAAAATCTCAGGCGTTCTAACTAATAGAGTTGAACATTTCTATTATTATTATTATTTAAAAATATTTTTATTGATTTCAGAGAGGAAAGGAAAGGGAGAGAGAGAGAGAAACATTAATGATGAGAGAGTCATTGACCAGCTGCTCCCTGCACATCCCCTAATGAGGATCAAGCCCTTGACTAGAATTGAACCCGGGACCCTTCAGTCCCTAGGCTGATGCTCTATCCACTGAGCCAAATGAGCTAGGGCTCTATTATTATTAATTAAAACAATAATAATAATTATTATTTTAAAAAATCTTTATTGTTCAGATTATTACAGTTGTTCCTCTTCCCCCCCCCCCATAGTTCCCCTCCTCCCATTTCCCATCCCACCCTCTGTCCTTACTCCTCCCCACTCCCACTGTTCTCATCTGTAGGTGTACAGTTATTGTCCAGTCTCTTCATGCACCCCCAATACTGTTTTCCCCCTGAAAATTGTCAGTCCACTCCCTTTCTATGCCTCTGATTCTATTCTATTCACCAGTTTATTCTGTTCATCAGATTTTTTATTCACTTGATTTTTAGGTTCACTTGTTGATAGATATGTATTTGTTATTCATAATTTTTATCATTACTTCTTCTTCTTCTTCTTCCTCTTCTTAAAGGATACCTTTCAGCATTTCATATAATACTGGTTGGGTGGTGATGAACTCCTTTAGCTTTTTTTTTTTTTGTCTGTGAAGCTCTTTATCCGACCCTCAATTCTGAATGATAGCTTTGCTGGGTAAAGTAATCTTGGCTGTAAGTTATTGCTATTCATCACTTTGAATATTTCTTGCCACTCCCTTCTGGCCTGCAAAGTTTCTGTTGAGAAATTGGCTGACAGTCGTATGGGTGCCCCCTTGTAGGTAACTGACTGCTTTTCTCTTGCTGCTTTTAAAATTCTCTCCTTGTCTTTTGCTCTTGGCATTTTAATTATAGTGTGTCTTGGTGTGGTCCTCTTTGGATTCCTTCTGTTTGGAATTCTCTGAGCTTCTTGGACTTGGAAGTCTATTTCTTTTACCAGGTAGGGGAAGTTTTCTGATATTATTTCTTCAAATAGGTTTTCAATATCTTGCTCTTTCTCTTCTTCTGGCACCCCTATAATTCTGATGTTGGTACACTTGAAGTTGTCCCAGAGGCTCCTTACCCTGTCTTCATATTTTGGATTCTTTTTTCTTTTTGCTTACTCATTTGGGTATTTTTTTCTTCTTCGTGTTTCAATTCTTTGACTTGATTCTTGCGTTCTTCTAACCTGTTGTTGGATCTCTGCATAATATTCTTTATTTCAGTCAGTGTATGCTTAATTTCTAGTTGGTCCTTTTTCATATCCTCAAGGGTCTCATTAGATTTATTGAGGGTCTCACTAAATTTATCGCGGTTTCTAGAAAATTCTTGAAAAATCGTAAAACGGTGGTTTTTAACTCTATAGGCAGTCATTTGCTTTCCTCCATTTCTGTCATTGTGATCTGTTTCTTTGTCTCCACATTTTGGCTGCTTCCCTGGGTTGCTAGAGTGACTTTCTGTCTTAAATGATCACTGAGAGGAAATGACCTCCAAGCCACTTGGTTATGCGAATCAGCTATGTCTGCAGTGGGAGAACTTCTGTGCTGGAGACACCCTTATGGGGCAAGAGTTGTTTCAGTGGGGCTTTGGTACAAGACCCCTGGGTACGCTGGCACTTGTATCTCCAAGGAGGTGCTATTTTTAGCTTCTGCTTGGGGCTTCCCAGCCTTTTATATGCAAAAGCCTCTGTGCACAGCTTGGGTGGGGCAGGGTCTCGGGGAGTCTACAGGGTGGAGCAACCAGCTATGGCTGATTCTGCCCTAAGAGGCACCGGGTCTCAAGCCGCTCTGGAGTTTCTCCCGGTGCCCGACGGTGCCTGACAGTCCAGCTCCTCCCCGTATGGTTCTGAGTCCCCAGAAACTCTCCTGGAACTGGAATTCAGAGCCATCGGGAGCTTGTGCTTCCCTCTGGTACAAAATGCTGCCAGCCCTTTCTGCAAGCCCCTTCGCACATGCCTCCGTACCTCTGCACTTTATTTCCATACCTCCTCTGATTCTCAGTCTCTTTCTAATTGTAGAATTTCCACTCAGCCAGCCTTCCTGTGGGTCTGGATGGTGTCTGTTTTTTCTTTTCGTTGTTGTTTTGAAGTAGTTATGCACAGCCACAATTCCGGTGTTCACCTATGCCGCCATCTTGGTTTTCCAGCCAATAATTATTATTAATTAAAATAATTATTAGTGTATCAAGGCACAAACACTTCTGATGGCACTGTTTCTACTTAGTTGCAGAAAATGTCATCAGAAAAAAGAAACACTCTCTAGCAGAGAAGGTTGGACCCATTCAACTCACAGTGTCTCATTTTAGTGAAAAGGTAAGGTGTGACCTGAAGGCCTGCTGTTAGTCTTTCATCCTGTTTTTTTTTTTTTTTTTTTTTTTCCCGGCAAAGTGTTCCCTGCGTAGGAGACACAAGGCACTGTTATCCCATGATTTGGAAAGAAAATCCAGACTCCTTAACCTGAGTCAGTGTTAAAGGCCAACGCTGTATCTTAAAATTTTTTGGTGACTGCTTGCTCTGTTTTTATGTTTCTATATGTCCCGTGAGATGCTTTTAAAGTGATAGTGAGCTTTTATGCTCTCATGGATGATGTCAGGGATCTACCTAAGAATTTATTTTGGGAAAAAACAAAAACCCATGAATATTTAAAAGAAGCTTTGAAGATACGGGGAAGGAAGAAATCAGAGGAAAAGTTAAAATCTAAAGCATTGGTTTAAACTTTATTTGGTAAGAAACCCAGGCTTCTGTGCAGTCATTTGATGAACTTGAAACTTGGGGGCTGCCTAGGGGACCACTTTATCACAGAGCAGAACCAGAACAGTGTATTATCTATGGGTTCTACTTAAGACTTTGTTTCAAAAAACCATTCTGCTGCTAAAAAATATTTAGCCAGCTCTGTCTTGGGGAATGCAGCGAGGGACTGTGAATCCCATATTGAGCATTGTGGGCTCTGTGGGGTTGTGGGATCCCTTTGATGGGCTGCTCTGGCACAAGAAGCCAGCCTGTGTTAGGGAATTGGGGACTGGTTTAGGGTAACTGTTGCAGAGACAGTAGCAGAAAAAGATTGTGTTTATGCTGTCTGCTCCACTAGGCAGTGCTGTTTTAATCTCTCTCTCTTTAATTTTAGGTCTTGACCTCTGTAAATGCTATTCTTGATCTCTCTGTTTTTCGAGGTGAGCTCCTTCTGGAAAGTCTGGTGAGGGACCTGCAAAAGAAAATTCCAAGTTTATGCTTCAGTCCTTTGGAACAAAATGGAAGAATCTCCGTTCAAGGATCCTTTCTGGCTATCAAGAAGCTCAAAGAATCTTTGCTATTTAAAGCAAGTTCTCTTTTAGAAAAAAACAGGAATTGTATCAGTGAGGGTGAAAAGGGGAGTAGACAGAGCCCAAGAAGGAATCTACAGAGACGTAATAACTCTTTGGAGTCTCCCAGGTCCTCAGTACCTGAGACTGCCAGACGTGGAGAGACTGCCAGATGTGGGGAGATGCTTGTTCTCGATACAGATGTTTTTCTGTACCTGAAAAAGAACGGCGTTTATGAAAGTACTTTGAAAAAATTTCATGTGCTGTGTCAGGAGAGAGTGGAAGGTGAAATCACCACAATTTGCATAAAAAATGCTCGAGATGGTTTGAGGCCAAACAATGAAAAACTTGTAAAAGAGTACTTTGAGAAATATTCACTTGCTCTTCACTTTGAGCTTAGAAAAGAGACGTTTGATTTGGAAGGAAAGGAAAAGACAGAGAGAAGAAATATTAAGTTGGCATGTGAACAACTAAGTATGAGGTACCATCAGAAACTTCTGGTTAATTTTTATAAGACACGCATTGATATTATAGGAACTTCTTCTGACGTTTACACGTTTAAAAAAGAGGTCATGAAATTCATAAGGCAAACAGTTAGGTGATAAAATCTCAGCAATAGTGATGATAATGGCCTCTGCTCTCCCTTACTGAGCAGTGAGGATGCCATGCATGATGCTAGCTTTACCCATTTTATCTCATTTAATCCTTGCGACCATACTTCATTAGAGGAGTTGCTATCTTCATGTTATAGGGGAAGGAACTAGGATTTGGAGAGGTTAAAACACTTGTCCAAGGTTATCTAGCTGGCAAGGAATGGGGCTGGGATTAAACCCAGTCTATGTGACTACAAAGATAATATCTAAAGTATAGAACTTTGAAAAAAAATCTCATTAAGCTTTGAAGAAATCTCACTTTCTCGGAAACCCAAAATTCTTAGAAAAGGAAGTAGCCTTAATTCTAATATTCGAGAAGTTTAGATGATGATGATTATGCCATTGGCAATTTCTTAGCATTTATTCTAAATAGAAGAAGGATGGTGGCAAGCCCTGGACAGGTAGCTCAGTTGGTTAGTGCATCATCCAGATATATCAAGATTTTAATTTTGATTACCACTCAGGACACATACAGGAATCAACCGATGAATGGATGAATGGATAGAGCAGCATATCGATGTTTCTCTCCTCCTTTCTCTCTAAAAATCAATCAATAAAAAAAAAAATTTTTTTAAAGAAAAGAATGTTGGTAAAAGTCACTTGAGAAGCTATTTTTTCTCTCAAAATCAATCAAATAAAAAATTTAAGAAAATAATGCTTGCAAAAGTCACTTGGGAAGTATTTCTGATGCAAGTTAAATTATTACTTGAGTAAGTCCCATTGGTACAAGGCTACTAGACATGGAACATTTTTATCTAGCCCAACTGCTCGTGTAAAATGTTGATTCTGTTATAATTATATAGATAGTGTAGCATCTTTTTTTCTTTAGTCCCCCTTTTGTTAAAGCAACAACATTTGAGGCGTTAGATCATAGGTGATAAAAACAACAACGGGTACTGGCACTATCAGAGGGAGCACTTTGTAAAGTATATGATGGTGTAACCACTATGCTGTACACCTGAAACCAATACAAAGTAATATTAAAAGCCAACTGCAATTGAGCAATAAAGTCAGTTTTCACATATGGAACTAAGAGGAAAATGAATAAAATAAAACATTAATACCAAAAGAATAACAAATACTATTGGCTAGGCATAATTTTAAGGGCTTTACATATCTTCATTCGGTTCTAATAGCAACCCTATGATGTAGGTGCTGTGTTATATCCTTTTCACAGATGAGGAAACTGAAGTCTACTGGTGTAACTTGTTCGTGCTCTTAATTACTGTACTGTGCTTCTCCCTTTTGTAGAACTAGTCTTCTACATTTCTACTTAAAAAATTGAGAAGTCTTCCCTTAAAAATGATGGAGGATTTGAAAGTTCTTTAGTGAAGAAGGCAAGCTAGGGCTCGCAAGCCATTGAGTTGTATGACTACCCTGAATTAAACTTTGGATTAAGCCAATTTTAAGTGGCTGGGCCACAGCAGAGACCCTCCTGGGATAATAAAGTGTTTATATCTCACATAGCTCTAGTAAACAATCATGCTTATCATGATTGGAATTGTTTATATCAGAAAAGATTAAGAAAAACCTTCATATGCTTTCATTTTTCTCAGCTATCTAAATCCCAAATATGTAAGTAAGTCCTACTTCTTTAAACACATTTAATTTCTGTATGAGTAAACACTTATCACGGGAAATTTGCTATTTATATTGAGTGCCCAATAAAATATCTTCCAGAAATTTGTCTCAATTTGGGTCCAGTTTGGGTCTCTGGAGAGAGAAGACACATAATAATTTGAATAGGGAAAGTGTAATGTAAAGAATTACTAACTTAGGGCATTAAACTAATGAGGGATTGACTAACAACAAATTAAGAGAATTAAAAAATATAGGACTAAAAGATATAAGGGGCAGTTTAAATAGAGCAACCAAGGAAAAACTCCTCAGCCCCCCTCTGAGAACCAGTCCTTGCTGGAGGGCTTGCACTAGGGCAGCAGTGGTTCTCAACCTGTAGGTCGCGACCCCTTTGGAGGTCAAACAGCCCTTTCACAGGGATCGCCTAAGACCATCCTGCATATCAGATATTTATATTATGATTCATAACAGTAATAAAATTACAGTTATGAGGTAGCAACGAAAATAATTTTATGGTTGGGTCACAACATAAGGAACTGTATTTAAAGGGCCAGAAGGTTGAGAACCACTGTTAGGGGATCTTGCTGAAAATCCATTCTTTAGGGAGTATCTCACCAAGGGCACACGAAAAGGCTAAAGGAGTTGCTGGGGAGGTCTTGTGTGCTAGGGACTGAACACTGGAGAGAGGCTGCCCATGATGCATAAGACTGATGGCGCATGCTTCAGAAGCTGGTGCTGGGAGAGCTGGGTAGCCTGCCTATTGAATACACTGAAACAGTCCTTTCTCTTGCAATGTCTCTCTGGCGCCCTCTGCTGATAAAGCTTAACATCCTGTCAGATACAAAAGAAAAATCTTTCAAGGGACCAGATCTATTTTTATAGAGTACTAGGGGCCTGGTGCACGAAATTCGTGGAGGGGGGGGGAAGGGGGGAGGGCGTGTCCCTTAGCCCGACCTGCACCCTCTCCAATATGGAGTTCGTGGGGACTCTCACAATCCAGGACCTCTGGTTCTTAACCACTAACCTGCCTGCCTGCCCTAACCATTCTGCCTGCCTACCTGCCTGCCTGATTCCCCTAACTGCCCTCCTCTGCCGGCCTGGTCACCCCTATTAACTTTCTTTTTTAATCTTATCCTCTTCATGCACAATTGTATTTGACTTCCTTATTGGCTTCTTCCTCTCACACAATTTTTCTCCTTTATGTAACACTTTTCCTACTGACTCATCATTTATAAGCTTTTCTTTCCTCCTTATTTCCTACTTCTGCTCCATCATCATTCTTCCCATTTTTCTACTACCCTCCTTCCCTTCCCACATTCCTTCTTTCCTTTATCTTTACCCCGCCCACCCTCCCCTTTTCCTTCCTTCCCATCTTAATTTTTTTCTTCACTTCCTCCCTCTGACCTGCTTTGCTCCCTCCCCCATTCCTTCCTTCTTCCCATTCTCCTTTTAAGCTCTACCAGCTCCCCCTTTATAACTTTTCTTCCCTCCCTCTTTTTCTTTCATCCTACCTTTGCCATACATTCTTCTCTACTTACTTCCACTGTTTTATACCTATCTATCTACCTGCCTAATTATCCACTATCATTTATCTTTTTTCTTTTCTGACTTCTACTTTTAAAACCTGTCTCCAGTACACAACTATACTTGGTTTTCATTATAGGCCCTACAGTTCCCTCATACATCCTCTTTTTTTAACTCTGCTGTCCACTGACTCTTTTATAAAGTTCTTCCCTACATCCTGTTCCACCCCTCCCCCACCTGGTTACTTCCTCCCAAACGCTCCCTGGCTGCTGCTCCCTCCACCCGCCCCCTGCCCATCTCTCCATCTCCTGGCTCCGGCGGGTTCATGCCAGCTCTGAAGGGAGACCCCTGCCCCTGTGGCAGAGAAAATGGAGCCAGCGAGAGAGTGGGCCCAGGAGGTGGTGTGTGTGTGAGAGAGGGAGCAGCCCTCCTTTCTTCATTAAAGCTTCCATGGGGAGGGGGGCATTAACCCCCAGCTGAGGGCTTAGCCCCAGCCAGGTAGCAGCTGCCCATGCAGCCCCGGCATGGCAGCTGCAAAACAGGAGCACCTCCACCTCTGGACCATCCACCTCTCCATTCAGGGACCGCCAATGGCACAGCTTCTGTCTCCCCTGGACTGCAGTGTGGGCTGCTTCTCCCACCCTGTGGTTGCCGCCTGGATCGCGGGGCACACGGAAGGTTAGCCTCCGTGTGTGTGCCCTGAGGTTGATCCAGGCCAGGCCATACCCTCGGGGCCAGCTGGCTGCTCCTGTCCCTGCAGCTGCTGCCTGGGTCCCAGGGCAGAGGTCTTCAGTCTGCCCTGCTGGGCCGCAGTCTGTGGCTTCTCCCGGGGCTCCGGCCTCTACCATCTTGGCTGGGCTAATTTGCATACAGTCACTGTGATTGGCTGGTGGGCATGGCTTAGGCAACCCAAAGAAACAGTCAATTTTAATATTATGCTTTTATTAGAGTAGATGCACATAAGATGAATTTAAAGCTGACTCAATAAATTAATAATTGGCAAAGTTATATTTAATACCTAGAAGGCTTTCATGATTACCAGATATTGAATACCAACAGAATAGTCTTTCAACAAAGAACTGGATCAGAATAGTGAATCTCATTCCATGATCTGATATAAATTAAATACTCATTGGATTTAAAGGAACCGGTACAGCATCTTCTCCTTGAGAAGATGATATATCTCAGGTGTTTTTAGATATGGCTGTCCATTTCAGAGTTTATTTAACAGCACTCTTCTCATAATATGCTAGCTGTGTAACCAATTTCTATCCTTACAAAAACTTTTTCCCCCAAAGTGGAACTACTTATTTTTATTAAAATTTATTTTTGAATGTTACTGGTACCCAGGCAAATGATGTGAATTCCATCTTGTTGTCAAGCCTAAATCCTGTTGTATGTCTGCCACTAAGAGAAAAACCTATCATTTAATTAGATAACAAGCTGATACTTTTCAGAGGCTGCAGGTAGTAAAGAGAGCCATTATCAGTGTTTAAAAGTATGCAGGAGTTTGAGATTATGATCTACAAAGGAGAAGGGGTGCTTAGGCATTTGGGTAAGAAACTCATTCAGAAACTTTTGTTGATCTCATCCTCTGGGACACTATTTTGCTGTGTTCGGAAGACAGCAGCGGGACATAAGACAGAAATATTCACCAACTCCTTAGAAGTCTAGCAGAGAAGGCAGGCAAACAAGCCATTACAGCAGTGCTGTCTGTACAAGTACTTGGCGTGGGGTGTGTGTATGTGTGTGAATTCTTACCTAGTCATTTCCAATTTATTGGCATAATTCTCATACAAAAAGATAGTGAGTATATGCTCAAGTTTTCTTTATTATTGAGGAGTAAACTAGCAGAATGGCAAAACTGGTTCAAAAAGAACACAAAAAATGGAATTGAAAAGATCACTGGAGAAAAGCATGTTAGTAAAGATTGCTAACCTGGGAACAGAACTGATCAATGTCCTATAATGCTACAAAGTTGTGATTTGGGAGATTATTTTTGCTGCTAAACAGAAAAGAAAATATTCACACTTTATTGGTCTTTCTTAGGAGTTAAAGTTCTGACCTTACAGAGTTGTAAAATGACCTTGCCCTAATCAATGCTGATATTAAGTGAAACCAAGTTATATTCCCCCAAAGCGATGACCCAGCAGGGCGTTATTAGAACATGTGTAGCATGGCATTAA
This sequence comes from Murina feae, assembly GCA_004026665.1. Classification (NCBI taxonomy): domain Eukaryota; kingdom Metazoa; phylum Chordata; class Mammalia; order Chiroptera; family Vespertilionidae; genus Murina; species Murina feae. The sequence continues at coordinate 17,650 of PVJC01013900.1, read as the reverse complement.
AAGGTCTACATAATCACCTTTTGCCTTATTTCTGTGTTTTGAGTTGTTTTCTTTACCAAGGGTCAGAAGAAGCTTCCCAGAGGCTGAGAGAAAGAATGAGGAAGGAGGGCAAAGCAGCACTTGGTTTGGTAGATGAGTGCCAAGTTTAGGGATGGCTGATTTTTAAAAAATATATTTTTATTGATTTTAGAGAGGAAGGGAGAGGGAGAGAGAGATAAACACTGAGCCAAACCAGCCAGGGCAGGATGGCTGACATTTGGCAGCTTAGTTTTTACAACTTTTGTTTGAGGGACAGGATTCCTCAGTTTCTCAATAGGCGACTCACACAGGTGTAAGGCTATGTCTAATTTGCTCTGTGAATTTCTCTTTGTAAACCATGTAGTGACAATATATGAAGTTTCAAAAAAAATTAGTAATTTAAGGAACTTCATTGCCTGCCTGGATTTTAGTACTCTTGAACCATTTCTGGTATGAATACCGGCCAAGGAAGATAACCCCTTCACTCCAGTGGGCTCTCCTCCATGGTCTCCACTGACCCTGTCTCTCTCATCCTCCTCTTCCAACCGGAATCATTCTGGGTAAGTTCCTCACCTCTCTGGCCTCAGATGTACCCTATTTCATAGGGCTATTGTGAGTTTTAGAAATATGTTAAGGGAATAGGTGTTCGAAAGCAGTAGTTATTATTTGAAGAACTTGGTAATACCAACACTCCAAGAAAGCTCCCTCTGCTTGGAATGTCTAATCTCAGAGCTGGCACCAATATGGTAATCAAGCAAGAAAACAGTAAGTCGCTCTGGACTGCTTCCTTTTCTCTCCATTTGCATGGCCACTGCGTTAGATCAGGCCTATATCAGGTCTTACCTGAATTAGTGGCTTGAATACTAGCCCTTCCACATTCACTTACTCCATTAATGTAATTAGCTCATACCTGAATTGGCAATATTCTAACTGGCTTTCTGGCTAGACTTACCCACCCCCATGCTCTCAGCTCACCCTTTAAACCACTATCAGGTTAATGTGTCTAAAATGATTAATGGTGTTTGAGAGGCTTATTCTATCTGGCACGTGTTATTTATCCTACCCTGAAATTTCATTGCAACATTTAATCTCATCTTCTGTTTTTTTATCCATTCACAGAATATATTATCTGATAGGTACAAATTATTTAAGCTCATAAAAGAGTAGTATTTTGTCATATATTAAACCAATATTTTATTTTTTAAGTGTCTAATTTTCAGAGGTGAATAAGTCCCCCCCCCCCAAGCTAATAAGTATCATTTACTGTATTTTTCTGTGTATAAGATGCTATTTTTTTTCTAAAATCCTGAGACTGGAAATTGAGGGGCATCTTATACACAGAAGTCATCCAAGGAGGGAACCATGGGGGTGCTACCTGCTATACCTTGTCAAACAGGCTTCCTCCAATCACAAGCCTTATTGTTATTGATGTCAGCTGACCTCACGGTGATGAAGACTGTGACCAGCCGTGGTCCAGGGGCGGGTGCTGCAGGTGAGGAGAGGACCACATTCACTGAGCAGTTCTTCCTACAGGTTCAGGTGGGCCCGCGCCCAGGGAGGTAGATATTTAGGGACAGAGCTCTCTCCTCTGAGTTTGAAGTGGATTCTGTGTTTGTGGGTTCACCTACTGATAAAATTCATTTGTTATCCCTGTGCCCAGAAATGCACAAATGGTTGAAACAGAACCAAAAAACATTGAGTCACCTGACAAGCACGTACCCAGGCGAGGTGTAAAGAGGTGTCACTGTGCCTCCTTATTTTAGCTCTCCCTGTAAGCAGGTGTCCTTTCCGTGGTGTTTACTGCCATGTCTTCACATTCCTATGCTTCTTCAGTGTGATTTTGCCATTTAAAAGGGCTCCCACGTGTAGTGCTGAAGTGCCCAAGTGTGAGCAGGCTGCGGTGTGTTGTACCAAGAAAATACATGCGGGGCCAAACTTCATTCAGGCACACATTACAGTGCTGTCGGATGTGAGCTCAATACCAATGAGTCAGCAATAGATATGAAATAAGGCACCGCTAAGCAGAAACACACATAAAACAAGGTCATGTATTGACAGGTTGACGAAAATATTGTGGCCAGAGGCTTGCGGGAAGCTAACCTTGTATTTCTCCTAAGAGCAATGGCTCAGTATTATTAGCCAATTCAGTGTTCATGGCCACTTTATAGGACAAAACCACTGTGAATAATGAGAATTGACTGTATATAGAGCCATTTCCCTAAGATGTGCTCATGGTCGAGGAGAATGAGACAGAAATTATCCTTTTGTAAGACCTTGTGGGAGAACCAGACTCTCTTAGTTTCCAAAAGGTCAGGGTGTCCCTCTTGCTGTTCTTTCCTGGGCTGGTCCTGACAAGGTGTCTCTGTCTTCCTTGTCACTGCTTCTAGCCAGGGTCCGGTGGTGGTGTGGAGTGTGGCCTAGGCTGGGAGGGTAATCCATAGCTGTGACAGTGTAACTGACCCTCGCCTCTCTCAGGCAGCCTGCCACCATTTCCACTCCTGCGATCTCTCTCTCTCCTCTGGGCCCGATATGGAGAAAATTCCTCATTCTGATCTCAGGATGATTTGCAGTGGAAATATCTAGTGTTTCTGCTCTCATCCTCCCAACAGATAATTGCAAAAATAAAACAATCTGACACGAGTACATTTCTCAAGATCTGAGCTGTTCAGTTGAGGCCAAGGTCACTGTGATAGGTAGTGATGTAAATACTAAGAACAGTTATCCGTAGGCCCTGTCTTTATCATTTCTAAAATAAAAACTCAGGCTTTATTGGAGAGTCAGGAGTAAATCAATGCTGCCCACAGTCAAGTCAGGTTTGAGCTGGGCTGGAGATTGCATTCTAGTTTAATCAAGATGATGATGGGTTTTGTTGTTGAATCTTACCTTTTAATGAAGGATTCAAAGGTGGCAGTGTTCTCCTAAATTTGGTATTCTCTTGACACAGTTAAAAAGATTTCTCACATGTGTAAGAGACCATCTTGAATAGAGAAGTTATTGCTACCCTGAGAATGTCTATATAAGGGACTTTGGGGTTGTTCATCCAGTATTAAAGAGATAGGGTATAATTTATACCTTGCTACTTTTCACTTTAATTCAGCTTTACTGCTTTCAGGAATGCATTTAAAAAAAAAAGGCTTGTAGCAGAGCGATGCCAACTTTAAACATAAATAAAAAAATGTCTTTATAGCATAACATTTTAGTAGGAAATGATGCATATTTATTTACTATATATGTGAAAATCATTCAAGGCAAACAAGTCTTGCTTGATTAGTGTGACTTTTCTTGCCTTTGCTTTATCTTTTTTTATACCAATGATAACACCTTGTATAATCAATTATTATTTTCAAATATATTAATTTAGTATCTATTGATTATATATAACTAGAGGCCCAGTGCACAAAATTCATGCATGGGGAGAGCATCTCTCAGCCCTGCAATCTCCAATCTGGGACCCCTCAGGGGATGTCTGACTACCTCTCACAATCCGGGACCACTGGCTCCTTACTGCTTGCCTTGCCTGATCCCCCTTAACTGCTCCCCAGATGGCCTGATTGCCCCTAACCATCTCTGCCTTGTCCCACACCAGGACCCAGGACCTGGACTGGCTTCGCCTGGGCCAGCCACAGGCACCCGGGACCGTGAGGTGGGCAGCTTATCCCTCTCCCGGGCCACAGGCACAAGTGTAGCCGCTGGCACCCAGGACCACAGGGCGAGCAACTTATCCCTCTCCCAGGCCGCAGCTGGCTGGTCCCCATTCCTCTCTTGTGAGCTCATTTGTGCCTGGCTGGTCCCTATTTCTCTCTTGCAAGCTCATTTGTGTCTGGCTGGTACCCATTTCTCTTTCCCCACTGTTGAGTGTCTGAGCTGTTGGCGGCATGGGGGCATGACAACCATTTGCATATTAGCTCTTTATTATATGGGATAGGATCTTTGTCTTTCTATGTGCATGTTTTCTCTTTTGTCATCCTACCTTTCATTCTATGCAATGACGAAAGCAACTAAGACATCGAATTGCTTTTTGAGAAACTCTGACTACAACCCCATCCCTCAAATACAGTTTGAAATAAAAAAGCTATTAAAACAATAAGGGTATTTGGGGAACAGCAGCAGGTCACTTTGATCTGAACCATGGTAGTGTTACTTTGGCTCAACTGGTGTGGCTCAGTGGTTGAGCGTCAACCTATGAACTGGGAGGTCACGGTTCAGTTCCTGGTCAGGGCACATGCCTGGGTTTCAGGTTTGATCTCCAGTGTGGGGCATGAAGGAGACAGTTGATCAATGGTTCTCTCTCATCATCGATGTTTCTCTCTCTCTCCTTCTCCCTTCCTCTCTGAAATCAGTAAAAATGTATAAAAAACAAATAAATGATGGTAGTATTACTTTGAATGACTGCCATCTTCCATGATAGAAAATATGATGAGGAATTGACTCTGACCTTGGAATTTAAAAACTGTTATCTTTCATTATTACAAAGAAGAAAATAATTCCTTTCTCATTGTTGAGAAGTGTGATGTAAGAAATATGCAGCTACCTGGCTGTACGGCATGGAACTATTTACATCAGGATTATTTTTCTTCCTTAATTGGTTTGAGAATCAGAGACAGTTATAATTTGGAACAGCACTAGAGGGAGCCAGACCCCTTTCTGAAGTATTTTCCTTTGTCCTGGAGCTGGAGCACAACTCCAGCCCACGTCTAGATCAGCGGTCATCTCAGTCCACAGGCATGATTACTTGTATATTTGAAATGGAAAAATCACAGATTTTAGAGAGTAAATTGTTGTATATTAAAAGGGTCTTAAGAGATCTATTATCTGAATACTATCTATCGACCTTGTTTGCATCTGGATTTAAACAAACCAGCTTTAAAAATATGTTTGTGGGACAACTAGGAAAATTTGAACAGGCATTAAATCTTATATTTAGAGAAATATTGTTAATTTGCTATGGCATGAGAATTGTATCTTGGCGATGCTTTAAAAAAATTTCTTTAAAATTCTATTAAAGGTATAGAAGGTTAAAAAATATTTTTATTGATTTCAGAGAGAGGAAGGGAGAGGAAGAGAGATATAGAAACATCAATGATGAGAGAAAATCATCAATTGGCTGCCTTCTGAATGCCCTCTACTGGGAATTGAGTCCACAACCTGGGCATGTGTCCTGACCTCTTGGTTCATAGGTCAGCCTTCAACCACTGAGTCACACCAGTCAGACCAGATTTTTTTCATGAAATTATTTGATACCTATAATTCATTATAAAATTTTCCACAATACAGAATGTGTGTGTGTGTGTGTGTGTGTATGAAATAGATGAGAGAAGACTGACAACATCTTGATTATTGCTGGAACTAAGGTTCATTAAACTATTCTGCTTTGGTGAGTGTTTGAAAATTTTCATTAAAAGTAAAAATAAGAAAGCACAGACATTATTTTCTCACAATTTATATTTATGATCTAGTTTATGATTATTTATGGCTGATGTATATTTCTTAGGTTACAAGCTCAGGAATACAAGAAAATAATCATCTTTCACCCCAGAAAGTAGCAGAAGATGCCACTCCACAGTATGGCTGTAGAAGTTTAAGATAATCTACCCCCCATGCAGCTTTGGTATATTGATTATTTTGAACTGTAGGCACTTAAAAACACCAAATACAGAGAGAAGCTTTCTGTGAAGTCCTCTTACCTACCTAAAGACAGATCCCCAAAAGGAATGCAATTGTAAAAAATCCCCTCCCAGGGGTTTCACCAACTGAGGAAGGATTCACTCTCATCACAGGAGAGGTTAGAAGTTGACACCACACCCAGACAGAAATTTTTACAAATGATCGGATCTCCTGCCTATTCTTCTGAGGGTCCATTCATCTTTTTAATAAATCATTTGTTCTCCCCTAAGAAGCCTACATACCTCTCCCGCTATCCCTATTAAGCTAGTATTTGAGTCTGAATTCTAAGCTACCTTGAGAAGTTATTCTTTTCCCCCTGAGTATCTCCCATGTATACATGAGGTAACAAGGGTCTTAACTAAGGACCCAGAAGTCTAGAGTGAAAATTTATTTTCCTTCCCTACAACACTGTAATTTAATTTCTAATTTGAGTTTTTATTCTGCTATAGATCAAAAATAAAATATCATTTTATTCAGAGTAATCTCACATTGCACTAAAAAACTTAATTCAAGGTAATTTTGGTTAATTCTGGGATTTCCCACCTCTATCTGCATAGCAGGGTCCAAATCCGGTAGAACTACTGAGTGAAAGCCAGCGAGTAGGAGGTGGTGATGGTGAGGTAGAGGCGGTTCCTTGTTTGTCACCTTTGTTGTCAGACTTATAGAAAGACAGTCTCTCCTTCCAGTTTGTTCTGCAGGTGACAGCCATGGTGCCTGGCATTATCTGCAAGGCCTTTCCAGATATGCCCTCCCTCCTGTTGCCAAACCTCCCTTGGAATGGAGGAGACATAGCCAACACTGGCTTTCTTGTCCTTCTTGTTTAGACATTTCAGCTTTACTTCTTTACCATGTTTGTTATTAAAGGCCTTGAAGGACTTCTCTAGGACACTTGTCATTTCCTCAGGCTCTATTTGGGGACAAAGGCACAGGTATATTCTGCTTTCAAACCCCTTTATAAACCTATAGCCATTAGGACATACTCAGAAGAGAGGGCTAATCACAGGCCGCCTTTTATTTTTTTTTAATCCTCACCTGAGGATGTTTTTTCATTAATTTTTAGAGAGAATGGAAGGGAGAAGAAAAGACAGAAATGTCGATGTGAGAAATACACATCAACTGGTTGCCTCCTGAATGCACGCTGACCAGGGCTGGGGAACTTGAAACCAAGGTATGTGCCCTTGACCGGAATCAAATCTGAACTGGCTAAGGCTAGGCCACTTTTTAGGGGAAGTATCACATTATCTAATATCTCCCTGAAGCCTGTGATGTCTTTGTCTGGTCTGGTGGGTAGGCCTACCACAGAATCTTCCTTAATGATTACTTATGGCATAAACATGACCAAAGTCCTTCAGAGATCTGGGTGCAAAGAAGAGTCAAGGATTAAGGAATTATGAAGAAATATTTTCATCAATTAATATAATAAAATGTTATCCCCTTGAATAATTTTAATTTAAAACATGCCACTTGCTTCTCATATAGAAACAAGCTAGGGAAGCAGTAGATAAATAGCAGGTTCTGGGGTTAGGTAGACTAGTATTGTAATCCTGCCTGCGTCTTTTTAGTAAGGATCAGGTACACATTTGCTTAGGTTTTAAAATTTCTATTTTCTTCAACATAAAGCAAAGGCAGTAATATCTAAAATGTTTGAGGAGAGTAAATAATAATATATGTAGAAAGTGCACAGAATTTGGCTCTTTAAAATCAATTAATGTCAACTATTTTGATTATGAATAACAGGCTGGTATGGCTCAGTTGGGTGGGCATCATCCTGTGCACTCAACAGTTGCTAGTTTGATTCCTGCTCAGGACACATGATCAGGTTCTGAGCTTGATCCCCAGTAGGAGGGGGGCACAGCGAAGTTTCTCTCTCCCCTCTCCCTTCATCTACCTCCGAAAATCAACAAAAAATCTTAAAAAAAAAAAAAAAGAAAGGCAAAAAGGACCCTAAATGCAATTTTTACATCTGTTTATTGGACCTTTTCCCTTGGACTTTGCAAGTTATAAGATCAGGTCTCACAGGACCATGAGTGAATTTGAGTGTAGCCCTAGGAAACAGACTACTACAATTTAGAAAAAAAAATTCTCTCTCTGGCATTCATTCTAGGTATATAGAGCCTAATTCTCTTGGTATGTTAAGAAATAGCTGCTTAGCTTACATGCCTTGTGTGGCCCATCCTTTATGAACTGTCAGTGGAAAGGAAGCAGATGAAAGGAGGAATTCCAACAGTATAATATCACCATGGCCTCATGAAACAGGAGGGAAGAAACCAAACAATTTATAGTAGACAAGCTTCCAGATGTTTATTGCCAAGACCTGCTGCTCAGAGTGAAAGAAAATCTAACCAAATGCCATGTTCCTTTCCTGTATCGTAAGAAAAAGCAGTTATCTTACCTAGGCTTACCCCTCCACCCCGTCACCCCTCCTTTGATGGCGTTGGTATTCCAGATTGGAGCAGAAGATAAATTGCTGCTTTCTTTTCTTGGGAGGCCTTGACAGAGATTCCATGTTGAACAGGCTTCTGGTTCCTCTTTGCTCTTGCACATTGAATTTCAGCCTCCTTTGTAGAGCTGTCTAGCTTTGCACTTTGCTTCCTTCTAAAGGTTGTATGGTGTAGGTTAGGTGCCAAGAATTGACTTGGAGTAAGAAAATGCAGTCTCAGATATATAAGGGCTCTCTATCCAGATGCAATCTATTAATCAATATTGTGTTCCCTTCATGTTACATTCAACTTTAATGTTTTACTATTTAAAGTTGGTTCTATGAAAAACATGTGACTCAGAAATTAATTGATCTCACACTACTGTTTAACACAAAACTATCAGATCCAGGGTATTTTATTTTGTTTTTAAATATATTTTTATTGATTACAGAGAGGAAGGGGGAGGAGAGAGAGATAGAAACATCAACGATGAGAGAGAATCATGGATCGGCCACCTTCTGCACAATCCTTCCTGGGGCCAACAACCCAGGCATGTGCCTTTGATGAAAATTGAACCTGGGACCTTTCAGTCCGCAGGCCAATGCTCTAGCCACTGAGCAAAACCAGCTAGGGCCGGGTGGCCAGTTTTTATCTTGGCTTTTCAACTGGAACTGCTCTCCGAGAGCCTGGATCCCTGGCTCTTCAGAAGTTCCTGGGAACCAGGATCCCTATGGGCATGACTGGGAGGCTTATTTTGTGCTTAGTTCTCCACAATGTGAGAGAGCATGATGATTAGCTCTAGCTTTGCCACGTCTGGATCCAGTCCCTGCTGTTTTTCTATGAATCAGGAGGTAGGAACTTTGGGGAAGGACTTGCTGCCCTGTGTCCTTGTCTCCATGGAATTTCTCAGTCTGGATACTAAAGTGTCAGAAGAGAGGCCTCTTACTGCTTGTTTCCTGGGAAGAAGTGATTTTGCATGTTGCCTGATGTTCTAAGCCTATTGCTTCATTATTAAGGAAAAACTTTATTTGCCAAATTTGAATCAAAAGAAGACCAAAAGTTGTTCCTCAAAAGAATAATAGTTATTTATTGATGATGCAAAGATCTTGGTTGGAATTTTTTTTTTAGGACTATCACTATATTTTATTTTTATTTTTAATTTTAAGGTTCTATTTAATAATAAACAACATATGAAGTTAAAAAGACAGATCACAGATGAAAAAAATTTTTCAAACATACAAATTATCATGGATTAGTATACATGGTATATATGCATATGTATGTATGATATATATGTACATCTATCATATATATTATATATATATGTGTATCTCCTATAGACCCAGGGTATGTTAAACAGTGTCTTTGGTGGTCACTTGTATTAGTTTTTATTGCTGCTTAACCCTTGTAATAGACCCATCAAGTTAATCCCTATACATTGAGATCCTTAATATAGTCATATCTGCAAAGTCACTTTTGCTGTATAAAATAACATATTCAAAAGTTTTGGGGACTTGGATATGGACATCATTGGGGCTATTATTCTACCTACTGCAGTCTACTTTTTTTTTTATTGTTCAGATTATTATCGTTGTTCCTCTCCCACGCCCCCCCCCCCCCCCCCCCCCCCCCCCCCCCCCCCCCCGCATAGCTCTCCTCCACCTGGTTCCCACCCACCCTCTGCCCTTACTCCCCCCCCACCCCGTGTCCTCATCCATAAGTGTGTGATTTTTGTCCAGTCTCTTCCCACACCCCCCACACCCCTTTCCCCTGAGAATTGTTAGTCCATTCCCTTTCTATGCCTCTGATTCTATTATATTCACCAGTTTATTCTGTTCATCAGATTTTTTATTCACTTGATTTTTAGATTCACTTGTTGATAGATATGTATTTGTTGTTCATAATTTTTATCTTTACTTTTTCTTCTTCTTCCTCTTCTTAAAGGATACCTTTCAGCATTTAATATAATACTGGTTTGGTGGTGCTAAACTCTTTTAGCTTTTTCTTGTCCATGAAGCTCTTTGTCTGACTTTCAATTCTGAATGTTAGCTTTGCTGGGTAAAGTAATCTTGGTTGTAGGTTCTTGCTATTCATCACTTGGAATATTTCTTGCCACTCCCTTCTGGCTTGCATAGTTTCTGTTGCGAAATCAGCTGACAATTGTATGGGTACTCCCTTGTAGGTAACTAAGTTGCTTTTCTCTTGCTGCTTTTAAGATTCTCTCTTTATCTTTTGCTCTTGGCATTTTAAGTATGATGTGTCTTGGTGTGGTCCTCTTTGGATTCCTTTTGTTTGGGATTCTCTGTGCTTCCTGGACTTGTAAGTCTATTTCTTTCACCAGGTAGGAGAAGTTTTCTGTCATTATTTCTTCAAATTGGTTTTCAATACCTTGCTCTCTCTTCTTCTGGCACCCCCAAATTTCAGATGTTGATACGCTTGAAGTTGTCCCAGAGGTTCCTTACACTATCTTCATATTTTTGGATTCTTTTTTCCTTTTGCTTTTCTGGTTGGGTGTTGTTTGCTTCTTCGTATTTCAAATCTTTGACTTGATTCTTTTTTAAAAATATTTATTTTATTGATTTTTACAGAGAGAAAGGGAGAGGGATAGAGAGTTAGAAACATCGTCAAGAGAGAAACATCAATCAGCTCCTCATGCACACCTCCTACTGGGGATGTGCCCACAACCCAGGTACATGCTCTTGACCAGAATCGAACCCGGGACCTTTCAGTCTGCAGGCCGATGCTCTATGCACTGAGCCAAACCGGTTAGGGCAAATCTTTGACTTGATTCTTGTGATCCTCTAATCTGCTGTTGGATCTCTGTATATTATTCTTTATTTTAGTCAGTGTATGCTTAATTTCTAGTTGGTCCTTTTTCATATCCTTGAGAGTCTCACTAAATTTATCATGGTTTCTAGAAAATTCTTGAAAAACCTTATAACCATGGTTTTGAACTTTATATCCAGTAGTTTGCTTTCCTCCATTTCTGTCATTTGTGACCTATTTCTTTGTCTCCACATTTTGGCTGCTTCCCTGTGTTAATAGAGTGGCTTTCTGTGCTAGGTGTCCTATAGGGCTCAGTGGCTCAGCCTCCCCAATTACCTGAGGTGGACACTCTTGGTGCATACCTTTGATGGCTTTGTGCACAGTCTTGATTGTGATTGTACTTAAGCCTTGATTGTTGTAGGTATCACTGAGAGGAATTGACCTCCAGGCCAACTGGCTGTGACAATCAGCTGTGTCTACAGTGCGAGAACTTCTGTGCTGGAGACACCCTTATGGGACAAGACTTGCTTCAGTGGGGCTTTGGTGCTCACTGAGTCTGCCCCTGAGTGTGTACCTTATGGATCTGAGGAGTTGTAATCTGGATGTTCCACTCTGACCACTGGGTACACTGGCTCTTGGATCTCTAAGGAGGTGCTAATTTAGCCTCTGCCTGAGGCTACCCAGCAGGAACTATGGAGAGATCTGCAGATTCCTCTTTGTTTGAGGTTTGGAGGTACCCAGATGGGGCCCAGCTGTGAAGCAATGCAAGCTGCTGTGGGGCCTTGGGCCTTCTTTTGGATGTTCTGAGTCTCTCTGACCCAGCTGCATTTGTTAGGTAATTTTAGATTGCAAAGGGCCAGGCTATTCATATTCAAAAGTCACTGCACACAGCTTGGGTGGGGCGGGGTCTCAGGGAATCAACAGGGCAGAGCAAACAGCTATGGCTGATCGTCAGCCCTGCCCTAAGAGGCCTTGGGTCTCAGTGTCCCGCAGTAATCACTGCAAGCACCTCTGAGAGAAAGCCGCCCTCGAGTTCCGCCCAATGCCAGACAGTCCAGTTTCTCCCTGTATGAGTTTGGGTTCCCAGAGATTCACCTGGAACTGGAGTTCAGAGCTGTCAGGAGCTTGTGTCTCCCTCCCAATTGAAAAAGACAATTGCGTCCTTAGTTGCCAGCCCTTTCCGAGTGCACCTCCATACCTCTGCACTTTACTTCTGGACCTCCTCTGAGTCTCAGTGTGCTTTTCTCTTTCCTTCTAGTTGTAGAATTTCTACTCAGCCAGACTTCCTGTGGTTCTGAATGATGTCAGTTTTGTCTGGTTCCGAATGATATTCGTTTTGTCTTTTAGTTGTAGTTTTGAAGTGATTGTGCAAGGCAGCAATTTCAGGTGTTTACCTATGCTGCCATCTTGGTTTCTCTGCAGTCTACTTTTTGTCTCCCAAAGATCTACTTCTCTCCCACATGTAAAATACTGTATTTTCTGGCATATAAGATGACTTTTTAATCCAGGAAAATCTTCTCAAAAGTCGGGGGTCGTCTTATATGCCAGGTGTCATCTTATAGGGTGGGTGCTGAAACTTCTGAGCCAGACTGGAAAATCTATGTCGCTGCATACAGTGGGGTGAGCTAAAAAATGGCAGCACTCCATTCATTTCAATGGAGCCAGACGCAGACCGCAAGTGTCTCCGGTCGGCTCTTTTTTGTGCCATATACGGTCTCCATCTGGACTTTTTAATGCAGGAAAATCTTCTCAAAAGTTGGGGGTTGTCTTATATGCCCAGTCATCTTATATGCCAGAAAATACAATACATTCATCCCTCCATCCCAACATCTCCAATGATGTCAACCCATTACAGCATCAACTCAGTCTAAAAGCTCATCGACTTAAAAGTCCCAAATCTCATCAGGTATTGGTCAGTCTCTGACTAATCCTTAGGCACAATTAGTCTTTATCTGTGAACTTGTGAAACTCAAGAAATTATTTACCTGCTCCCCAAATGGAGTGATAGATATAGGATAACATATGTAGGTAATTTAAAAGGGGAGAAAGTGGAAATAACAAAGGAGTCACCAGTCCCAAGCAACTTCAAAATCCAGCTGGGCAAACGTTGGGTTCCCAAGTCTGAGAACAATCCTCTGTGGTTTGCAGCTCCACTCTCTGTGCTCAAGGATTGGCCTTTGAAATCATCCTTTCTTCTTCATGAAGGATATTATGTTTGCAGATGAGTAATCTTGTATGTCTGTTTTCTGCCTGTAGTATTTTGGGAATCTGAAAACTTTCTATCATTTCATCCCCTCTCTGTCCTCTTAGCTGGCAGTGTTTCTGTTGCTTTAATATTGTCAAGAACCTTGTGGATCTCCTATGTATTTCATGGGGACTTATTCCACTAGATATGAATCTCCTCTGCAAATATTTCCTGGGTAATCCAAGCTCCATTCCCTATTCTTGATTTCTGCTGTGATAGTGAAGAGCACACGAGAGTTATGTGCCTAATCTCTTCAAAGGATCCTCTGTGTGACCGAATGCTCTGACCATTTGATCCTTCTGAAGCACTAGCAAAATTGTAACTGGCCTTCTTGAGTTGAGGTTTTCACCATACCTGCCCTGCATTAGTTTCCTATTATGGCTGTAACAAATTACCACCAACCTGGTGGCTTAACACAACACAAATATAGTTCTAATGGACAGGAGTTGGAAATGTGTTTTTACAGGACTAAAATCAATGTCTTGGTGGGGCTGGTTCCTTCTGGGGACTTTTGGGGAGAACCCATTCTTTGCCATTTCCTGCTTTTAGAGATTGCCTGCATTCCTTGGCCTATGGTGCCATATCATGCGGACCATTGCTTCCTTTGTCATATCTGTTTCTCTGGCTCTGACCTTCTTGTCTCCCTCTTTTAAAAACCTCTGCGATTACAAATGACCCCTCTTGATCATTCAGGATAATATTAATATTCCTATCTCAAGTTCCTTAGCATTATCACATCTGCAAAGTCACTTTTGTGTTGTATGATAGCATATGCTCTGGTTTTGGGGATTAGGAGGCAGACTTCTTCGGTGGGCCATTATTCATTTTAGCATAATAATCCTCCCAACAAAAATGGCTTACTATTTTTTTCTGTATCAAACCCATACTTATTTTAATGCCCTTCAGTGACTTCTATGCTTGGAACCATCCCTTCCTTATAATGTTAGCCCTCTTTTCTTTCCTTGGACTTGTGTCATATCAGGCACCACTTGTGGTGTTTAGTTAAACTTCTGTGCCCTTGTTAGTGCACAGAAGTGCACTGGGGATGCCTGCTCTTCAGTCCTTATAAATCCTGTTTATTATTCAAGGTTCAAGCTCACATATTTCTTCTTAACTGAGACTTCCTCTGATGACCCCACCTTCTTTAGTTTCTCTTTTTATGATCCTCTAAAGCATTTGTGGGTTTCAAATCCAACTTTTATATCTACGTTTGTATATACAATATTAGTCTTTTGGTACGATTGGAAATTTATTTATATAAAGTAGAAAATGAGAAATAGAGTCTGACATGGAGATTCAAAGCAATAGTAATAATAATAATAATAATGGTAATAATTAACCCTCAAGTTTTGTAGTCTTCTCACTTTCTTTTCTTTTTTTAAAAAAATATATTTTATTTATTTTTCACAGAGAGAAAGGGAGAGGGATAGAGAGTTAGAAACATCAATGAGAGGGAAACATCGATCAGCCGCCTCCTGCACACCCCCTTATGGGGTGTGCCTGCAAACCAACGTACATGCCCTTGACCAGAATCGAACCTGGGACCCTTGAGTCCGCAGGCTGACGCTTTATCCACTGGGCCAAACTGGTCAGGGCCTTCTCACTTTCTTAATAATGCATTTTAATTAACAGTAATTGTAAAGTTAAACAAAGTCTAGTTTATTGATCTTTTCATTTATACTTAGTGCTTTTGGTGTTTCTTTTTTAAAAAAATATTTGCCTGACCTAAGATCAAGAACACATTTTCCCATATAATCTTCTGGAAGGTTTAATTCTTTGCTTTTCACATTTAGGTCTGTGATTCATTTGGAATGAATGTTTATGTACATGGTGTGAGGTAGAGATCAACCTTTCCCATCCCCAGTTAATTTATGACAATTTATTGATAATCTTATTGTCCACAGTATTGCAGTGATACCTTTATCATAAATTGAGTGACTATATTGTCTAGGCATATTTATGAACTCATTTTTCCCCCATTGACCTATTTGTCTATTCTTGTGCCAATACAATATTTTAATTTCTATAGCCTTATAATACATCTTGGTATCTGGTATTGAAGTTCTTCAACTTTGTTTCATTTCTTGAAGATAAACTTGGCTATCTTATAATCAGGTTTTTAATTGCTCCTTATCCTGCTGCTACTTGCTAGAATTTTGACAAGGGTACTTTGAATCTATAATCAATTTGAAGAGAATATCAAATCTTCTGAACCATGCACCTGGTACTTTTTGCAAGATCTGGCCTATCTTTCTTGCTAGATTTATACTTAGGTATTTAATGTTTTCTGATGCTAGTGTAAATTATATATTTTAAAGGTTTATTTTTTTTATTATTTAATGCTCATGTAGAAATTTATTGCTCATATAGAAATACTGATCCTGTATCTTGTGACTTTGCTAAATTCTTTTGTTATTTCTGTTTACCTTCACATAAGTAATTTTGGATATTCTATGTAGTAGGTTTATTTTAAATTTCCAGTGTTGTACTTCTCTAATCTAAGAAAATATGCCTTTCGACAGTCCTGGAAAAATTTCTGTCTCTGTTTTAGTTGAATACAGTTCCATCATTTTTCTAATTTTATATTTCTCTCTTTTATCTAGAGATATTATTGTAAAAGTACACATTGCCAAAGACAAAGAGAAAAATTTGCTAAACAACTTGAAAAAGAAATTACTTACAAAGAAACAAGACTGGCAACAGATTTCACATTAACATAAATAGAAGCTAAAAGAGTGAAACCATATATTGAAAGTGCTGAAACTATCAACCTAGAATTCTTTATCAAGCTAAACTCTATCAAAAAAGAAAAAGTGAAATAAAGACATTTTCAGAGAAACACTGATGTTATCTAATTCTTCCCTATAAGAATTACTAAATGCTTTATGTTACTAAGAAGAGAGAATGCAGAATAGAACAATATTAGAGAGGAAAACAGGAGATATAACTACTGATGCTGGAGAGATTTAAATAGGTATAAGAGATTATCATGAATAATGTTGTATTAATGCATTTGAAACCTTGTAGTAAAGAAACAATTTTCTAAAAAACACACACCACAACATTTTCAAATTAGACTAAAGAAGAAAGAGAATACTAGAATGGACCAAGATTCATTAACAACATTTGAGTAAAATAAAATCATCCATGTAAAAAAGTACAGCCCAGTTGGTGTGGCTTATCTAGTTGAGGGTCACCTCATGCACCAAGAAGTCTCAGGTTCGATTCCTGGTGAGGGCACATGCCCAGGTTATGGGCTTGACCCCCCAGTATGGGGCATGCAGGAGGCAGCCAATTGATGCTGCTCTCTCATCAATATTTCTATTTCTCTTTCCCTCTCTCTGAAATAAATGAAAACATATTTTTTTAAAAAGTGTAGTATATAGGCCCAGATGGTTTAAAGTAAATCTAAGCATCTTCACAAAACAGATTACATGTACAAAAATTATTATAATGAATAAAGGGGAATTTGCTGTTATTAAATTCATCTTATGGTATTTGTATAACTTTGACAAAAAGAAAAATGTACATGATACAGCAAAGGGAAATTATGAATAGAGATATAAAAATGCTAAATAAAGTATCAGCAAACAAAATTTGCAAGTGCTTATCCTGATCAAATGCATCACGTCTAAGTGGATTTTACTCCAGGAATAAAGTACATGAACACTAGATAAAATGTAATTGCAAATGAGGAGCTCTTCCTAAGCTGAGAAAAAGGTATGTGTCAAACTCACAGCAAGCGGGGAGAAACAAGATGGCGGCATAGGGTAGACACCGTAAATGCAGCCGTGAACAACTATTTCAGAAAAACCTCGAAAAGAACACACGGACACCACTCGCATCCACAGGAAGGCTGGCTGAGTGAAAATCCTACAACTAGAGAAGAGTCTGAGACTCAGAGGAGCAGCGGAAGCAAAGTACAGAGGTACGGAGGCGCACGCACGGGGCTCAGGGAAGGGCTGGCGCCAGGGGATGCGGTTCTTTTCCAAAACGGAGAGAGCCACAAGTCCCCAGCGGCTCTGAACTCCAGTTCCAAGCGAGTTTCTAAGGACCCAGACACCCAGAGAAGGGGGACTGACTGGCACCAGGAGGAAATCCAAAACGGGTTTCTCTCAGCGTTGCTTGCAGCAATTATCGTGGGGCACAGAGACCTGGTGTCTCTCAGCGCAGGGCTGAGAAGCGCCATAGCTATTTGCTCCGCCCTGCCCTGCAAACTCTCCGAGGCCCCGCCCCTCCCAAGTGCGTCAGAGGCTTCTGCAGCAACACCTCCTTAAAGATACAGGAGCCAGCCCCAACCCAGTGGCCAGAGTGGGACTTACCTAAACAAAACAGATACACAAGGAACACACCCGGGGCAGATGCAGTGAGCATAAAAGCTCCACTGAAACAACTCTTGCCCCATAAGGGTGTCTCCAGCACAGAAATTCTCCCACTGTAGACACAGCTGACTCTCATAACCAAGTGGCTTAGAGGTTAATCCCTCGCAGTGATCGTCTAACTCAGCAAGGGACGCAGCCAAAATGCGGAGACAAAG